>JASAND010006327.1:0-77787 GCA_030248195.1 Trissonchulus latispiculum
CCTCCCCCCGAAATTCAGCAATTTTTCACCGTGACCTACAGTCATAAATTTCAACACTTTTCAAAATAAAATTCATTTTTCCAGATTTTCACCGAAAGTGACTACACAATCTTTAATTCTTAATTATGTAGTAAACTTGAGAAATTTTCTGATTTTCACAAGAAACGGCTTAATTAAAGTTGACTTTTTTCAGGTTTTGACCAAAAATACCTACTGCTAGAGAAACTAACACTTTAATATCAAAGTTGATAATTTTCAACTTATTTTGAACTGAATTGCTTTTGAATCCCCAGAAGTTGAGAATTTTTTATATTTTAGACATGAAAGCAATTTTTCTAAGCACGTTCTTGCTGTTTTATTTCAGATCAGCAAATAATATGAGCTAGCAATGCACGCGTGGAATGGCTGTGGTTAACCCAAATGTCGCGAAGAATAACACCCGCGGAAGGTGTCTGGGGCGGAGCCCCCAGAAGTTGCAGAATTTTTCAATTCTAGAGTCTCAGAATTAATTTAGAGCACTTTCTTTGTTAAGCTATGAGCTATAGGTTTAGTCATTTTCGGAATAAATTACAGGTTAATTTTTTATTAAGTGCCACATCTGCAAGACAAAAGACAGAAACATTTATTTTAGGAAAATGAAATAATCAATATCAAGTTGTCATAGTAGTTAGCAATATGAGTAAGAACGCACAATCAGGAGTATGGGAGCGCTTCGCCCTCCAGTAGAAAATTTTTAGAAATATTACGTTTTAAACCTATTTTTCCGGTAACTCTTGCACAAAATCGTCATCTACATTTGTCACTCACTCTACGTCATCTGTATTTGGCTCAGAGCGAGCGAATTTTTTGAAAAAATTGTAAGGGTTGAAACCTATATATATCTATTTCTGACTACTGTTTCAGCAAAAACCGGCGTAATATATTAAGCCGCGCTGCGCGCGAGCTTAAAAAATTTTTTCCACCGGCAAAATTTTCAGGGGGGCAGTTATAAAAGCTTGGGGGGGGGCGCCCGCCCGGGCGCCCCCCCTTATCTACGCCCATGAGTACAGAAGACTATTGGAAATCGTGTTTTATGAGTTTCCTTCACCGACAGTAAAGTTTGCATGTGGTTGCGCTGCAGTAGAGTGCTGCTGAAGTACAGCACGGCCTATAACTAACTACATATAACTTGCAATCGCCTGAACTTCTGCAAGCAACAGCGGAATAGCATTAGAAATTGTGCCGTGTAAGTCTCCTTCTTTGGCATTGACGTTTGTGTCTGGTTGCGTTGCAGTAGAGTGCTGCTGAAGTGCAGCACGGCCTATCACTAGCAAGAGACAAAGAGCAATCGCCTGAAACTTTGTATACAAGTACGGAAGAGCATTGGAAATCGTGTTTTATGAGTTTCCTTCACCGACAGTAAAGTTTGCATGTGGTTGCGCTGCAGTAGAGTGCTGCTGAAGTACAGCACGGCCTATAACTAACTACAGATAACTTGCAATCGCCTGAAATGCTGCAGGCAACAGCGGAATAGCATTAGAAATTGTGCCGTGTAAGTCTCCTTCTTTGGCATTGACGTTTGCGTCTGGTTGCGTTGCAGTAGAGTGCTGCTGAAGTGCAGCACCGCCTATCACTAGCAAGAGACAAAGAGCAATCGCCTGAAACTTTGTATACAAGTACGGAAGAGCATTGCAAATCGTGTCTTATGAGTTTCCTTCGCTGACAGTAAAGTTTGCATTTGGTTGCGCTGCAGTAGAGTGCTATATGCTATATACAGTAACTAAAACTATTGCAGCCATGGGTACTGGATGTTGGATTTCTGTCAAAATAGAGAAAAAGGAAGAAATTGGAACTTCTCAAGCTTCTTTGTTCTGTACTTTCGGTTGACGATTAATGATTGGCGGAATTTTTAAAGTTTCTTTCACACAGCTTTAACGTTTTTGCTTTTTACTGAGAACCTTAAAAATGAAATAGGACAAGAATAAAAATGCTCCGGTGGAGTCAACTTTAAAAATGCTCGATGGAGCATGAAAAATGCAATTTCGGTGACATTAGGTTTTACGTGGACATAGGACTAGGTTTTAAAGCGTTAATATGGGAGGAGCAGGTTGTAAATGAAAGGAGGACTAGGTTAAAAGCAAGCGCACCAATATGAACCAGCTTCGCTGAACAACCCATATTCGCGGTCACTCATGCTCCACTCCACATGACATACGAGTAAGATCTTGCATTCTTCAACTTTCAAAGCAAGCGGGACGATTTTGAAATATTAAAGCTGATTTCAAATAAACAATGCGGTGTAAACAAACAAGGTGTTCAAGGTGTTTTTTCTGCAGTGTCAGCGCAGAATCTTGTATTAAGTTGATGCGAAAAGCAGTTGACATTATGTACGTGTATTATTAAGTTGTATAATAAAGGAGCACGACCATATATACTTGCAGGCCGTGCTGACATATTGTATTTTTCGAAGAACTGCCAATATCAACAGCAAGCAGCAGCCGATAGAAACTCTGGACAGTTTTCGCGAATATGGGTTGTTCAGCGAAGCTGGTCCATATTAGTGCGCTTTTAACCTAGTCCTCCTGGCATTTACAACCTGCCCCTCCCATATTAACGTTTTAAAACCTAGTCCTCTGTCCATTTACAACCTAATGTCACCCATATTGCATTTTTCATGCTCCACCGGAGCATTTTTATTCTTGTGTCGTGTTGAAGTATAAGGATGCTTAGCTTGGCTTACATAGCCTATCCGTAACTAGTTACTGACTTTTCAATTATTTAGATCACCAATAGAATGATCATTTTTAATGCTTGTTTTGTAGTTGAAATTGTGCGTATGTTGTCGCCTAAAATTTGCTCGAATAAAGATTGCAATGTGGATTATAAATGCAGTTGGTTATATAAAGATCTATTCGGAGGTTTACCATCGTTTATATGAAGTTGAGGCGTCGAATATATACGACATGTGTGGTTATATTCTTGGAAATGATTGCAACAGATGGCAAGGTTAAAATATTGTCCGCAGAATAACCTTGCATTGCATTTGCAATAACCTTTGCAGCTGAAGGCTTGCATTGCATCTTGCGGCATTGTAACTAAATGATTACTTAACGTTGATTGTTAGGCAGCTCTTTAGTTTTCGTAGGGAATTCTTCCATTCAGAAAAACTTCCTTTTCCTTTACGATTCTGCCCTTATTGTATTTAGTTCCTTTATTACACATCGTGGTTATAGCGGATGGACTTCTGAAATAAGGAAATAACCGGATTTTTTTCCAATGTACATCAATTTTGCGAAACGTCATCAAACGTTTGTATTATAATTGAATGAAAGGTTGCAGGAGGTATGGCTGGTTTCATTAGAACCGGAACCGGCCGGTTCCACGCTTTTTATTATATTATATATTAATAATTATATTATTTATATATTAATATATATTATATATTTATTATATTATTTCATTTATATTTTATTTATTATATAATAATATTAGTTATAATTATAATATATTTTTATATTATTAAATTTATTATCTTTTTCAAACTAGACTTTTCTAAGATTGAAACTTAAAATCTAGTTTGAGCTGAAACTGAACAAATTGGCATGACCCGAAACCGAAATACGGAGGGTGAAACTGATAATAATTAAGAGCTTCAGACAAAAGTTAAATAAATCTACAGTTATTGGAATTGAAACTGAAACTACATAGAATAAATTCGGAGCCTAAACTGAAAACGGCACAGCTTCAGCTTCCACTGACGGTGAGAGTGGTGAGACTAACTTTCCGCTTGCTCTTCAGGTGATCGAGACACGTTTCAGCTTTTGAAGCTGAGGCTTGGTATTAAGAGAAATTTCAAATGTTAATTTGAATCAACAGTAGTGACCTTAACGCTTCTGCTTCAATTAGAACGAGCTTAAAAAAATTAGGAAAGTTTTATTCTAGAAAAAGCCTTTATTCTCGAAGTTAGTAATTTGAGTTTTCATGCTTCTGATTTGTCAAATTTTGTTAACTTATTCTGTGTGCTACAAAATGCAGTTTTGTAAATGTCTAAATTAGTTTTAACGAATTTTTGAATTTTATTATTCTACAATTCCAATTCGTAGTGGAAGCACAGAGGGCACTTTCGTTCAGACATGAACGATAAAGCGCTGAATAAAACCTTAAGCAAGTTTTGCTTATATACTTGAAGAATAATCTCTTAAAAGAAAAGGTTTGGGCCCATTAGAATATCAATCAGGAGGTTAGATACCTTCAGGTATATATTTTCGAAAAATTGGTAAATAGAAGGTGATGCTATAAGGACGCAAGATGGAAAGTTCATTATTTTAGAAAAAACTAAGAATTTTGACTGCCAGAGAAATCTTTGGAAAAGATAAATGAATTTTTCTATTTTTTTTTAATAGCCGTTTTTACCATTCAATCGATTAGAGTAACTCTCACTTAGAATTAGCACTGGGCAACAGCTAATCCTCAGTTAACAAACTGCCAGGTAACTGGTGATTAAATTTTCCCTCTTTTAAAAGGCGTTAACTTGCCGTTAGTTAACTTAGAAACAGTTAAGGTGGCTTGGTTAATCTGGCAACAAACTTAACGGCTATTTCAATCCACGTAAGAACAACAAAAGCGAATCAAATTTTACAACCCAGAGCGAAAATTTATTCATCTTACTACACTATCTCCAGTAGACATTCCAACATTGAGATTAAAGATTTTCCTTCATAGCGTTAAAGTTTGGCGTTTTAATAAAACAGGGATACAGTAGCCGTTTTGAAAGTCGAAAATAGTAGCTGTTGGCAAAAAGCGGCAAAAAATCGAACTCTGTATTTGGAAAAACGATATCTCTGACAGAAGTTTTTAACATAGCCGATACAAAAATGGACAAGAATAATCACTTGAATAAATTTGATAATTTAGATTTAAATTAATTAAAGTTTTCCTGCCTGTTTTAGCGGTGTAAAAAAGGTGATGAAAAGTCAGCTAATAAAAAGTGTAAGATATGAAAAAAATTCGAAAAAAGCAGCGTCAAGAGGTGTTAAAAATATATCGAAATCTGATTAAAGAAATCTATAAAAAAAGTGTTAAAACTTGTAGAAATTTGACAAAAAGTACGAAATTTACTGGTTAATAAATATAAAAATGTTTCCTAGGATTTTACTTTTTTAAATTTCACAATTCGATCTGCCCCTCCACCAAACATTTTGTAAAACCAATGTCCTTCTCGCTGTTTCTCCCGGTAAGTCCACAATTCCAAATTCTTATCATTACTACAATGATGTTCAGATTAACCGTCATCAAGCTGAGGGATTAAAACAGAAGCTCCAAGTCATTAATTTATTACCTCTAAACTTAACAGTCAATTGACATTAACTACATAAACTCTGCAATAAGATTTCTGCCTTGGCAACCCAAAGTTAACTGGCCAACTAACTGCCAAATTCCCACTAATGAAGTCAAAGTTCACACTACAGTCCAACAAGTCTTTGATTTTTAAATCGTTCGATTTTGACGCTTAAAGTCCTTTGCAATCTTGACTTGATTTAGTTCACACTGTGTCGAGGAATTTTAGGTCATCCTGATTTCTTAATTTCTAGTAACTCAAAGTTAGAACATAGGATCTAGCACTGATTTTGAATTTCAAAATCCAAATTAATGAATATAAAAATTCTGATTAAAATTAAGACTTTTCACAAATGGCAAAACATAATGGCACAAACTTTGAGTTCCCTTTTTCTTCCCTTAATTGCTTAATATTTAAAAATCCCAAACTTCATTTTGCAAACAAATGCATCTTTTATCACTTAGACGTTAGACTTTAGATTTAGCACTTAGAATTTAAACATTCTTCTTTTTAAATCTCTTCCAACTAAACAGCCAATCAGACTCCTGCTTGTAGCCAATAAAATCACAACGATGTTATACATTAAAAGAATGAACTTACAGGAAGTTTCTATAGAACATTTTTCGTTTGTATTTGCTCTAAATAGGAGTAATACATAATTTTCTTACGTTTAACTAAGTAAAAGCCAGATTCTGCCCTACATTAAAATCTTTCTTTCCAAACTTCATAATCATATGACATGCTGCAGTAAATTGGTCAGACTTTTCCATGTTAAATTGCAGCAAATTCTCTGCTTCTCCTCAAAGTCAAATTAAACAGTTTTAAGTAAACTAATGCAAACTTAGAATTTTTTTGCTAGATTGTATAGTTTCAGTTTGTTGTTAGATGGGGATTTCTTGTTTAACTTTAAAAATACAAAATGATTCTTTCCTAAAAGCATTTGTGCAGTGTTAACAAGATATGAACCTATGAATAGATATGAGTATGTTGATTCTGGAAATTCTTCAATCATGGCTTGCAAGAGTAGCCAGTATCGAAAGAGCGATCAAGGGAAAACTAAAAATGCTACATCCTGGTGATAAGAAACAAGGGCTTTGGAATGTGAGTAGAGCGTTACAAATCCATGGTAATTGCTTATGAATTGCTAAAATTAGAATACTTCACATTTAATTTAAAAACAACATATTGACCTTTTGGCGTTCCATTCTTCATTCCATTCGGAATCCGTAAAGCTTTGTTTCATCAATTAGGATGAACTTGTTCCGCATCAAAAGTTTTACGGATTCATAAGTATGCTCATCTTCAATAAATTTAATGTCGCGGTCGACCGGAAACCTTCACCTTAAAACTTGGGCAAAAGATCATGCTGTTGAGTCCTAGCAGACTTGCACCAGCTGCAGAACAAGGAGGTGTTTTGGAAAAGCTTTAATTTTATTGGATAGCACTACGAAGTTTTATTGGCTGCAAGCAAGAATATGATTAACGATTTGATTGGGCGAGCTTTCAAAACAGTAATGCATAAATTCTAAGCGCTCAAGTCTAGAGGCTAACTTGATAAGTTGTTAAAAGATGCATTGTTTGCAAGATAATTTAAGTAGAATTTAAACATTAAGCAATTTGGCAAAATATGTGGCCTAAAGTTTAAGCCCCATTAATGTTTTGCCCTTTGTGAAAGTTCCTAAGTTTTAATTTATAATTTCTATATTCATTGGATTGGATTTAGAATTTAAAACCATATTCGTTTCTAAGTTCAAATTTTTAGTTGCTTGCATCAAGAAGTAAGGATAGGTAAAGAAAATTTCCCGGACAACGCAGGCGTCTTTAGTCTTTAGTCGTTAGTGTTCAGTCTTTTAAGAAGATGCTAGTGGTACAATATCCATTTTTGAGGTCAACTTAAGCTAAGGGGAAACCTTAAAGGACTTACGGCTAAAAGACTAGAAAAGTGCCGAATCAAGCAGATGCTTAAGTCTTAAGTCTTTAGAAGCTTAAGACTTACGACCCTTGACTTAAAGACTCGGTGTGAACCAATTGCCAAGTCTTAAGCTCTAAGACTTAGACTTGCGACTTAAGACTCCAGTGTGAACCCGGCTTAACTTCAAAGGTTAACTATGTGAAAATTTGCAAATTAATTGTAAGCTATACTTCTTCGGTATCTGAGACGAAAGTCAATCAAAAGTCAAATAACGAACCGTCTGTAGAAATATACCATCTTCAACTGACTGTATAATCAAGCAGCTGTATATTTCCTCGCCAAATTTTATTATATATATAAATATATATATATATATATATATATATATATATATATATATATACATATATATATATATATATATATTGCCTACATAATATGGGTATAAAGGCGTCTGCACGGCCCCTCTGGAGACCGTGTTGACCTGGTGCCTAAGCATCAGAAGTCCGCGGTGGTAAAGCTAGTTACCATTATACAACCTCGAGTAGTACACAAGTACCACCATACTTTTGGTTCGAATTCGAACTTCGAATTTTTGCAATTCTGGAAACGAGTTAGTTACCGTGCTTTTTTTTTTCTCGGTGAATAACGCTTATTAAGTAAATGCATTTACGGCTAAGTGGCTGGAACCACGTGGGCATTTGGTAAATCGGCACATATGAGTATGTTGGTAGACAGGATCACCATGCTATATACCTTTTTTGTCATTTTGGCACCTGGCCAATTTTGGCTCTGTTCCATGGTCCCAAAATCGGACTTTCGCTATTTTTCGCAAATTTTTGGTCACACTTTTCTGTGAACTGTGTAGAAGCTGGAGAGGTCTCGTATCTTTCGTTGAAATTACCAGTAGGTGTATAAGTAACGAGGGGATTTTAATTTTGCTCCCTAGCTTTCAGGAGATGGGCCCAAACTCCATTTTTTGGCTTTTTTGGGCAAAAAACTTTAAGTCCCACTTTGCATCAAAATGACTCAGTCGCCAAACACGGCGTTTTTCGACCTCAAAGGGGGTCCCCATAAATATTAAACCAGTCGCTGAAAACGATGAGCGCCTACCGATAACGACAAGAAGTGACCACTGGCCAGCAAGTCAAGATCCCGTGGTTCCTATGCCCAGGAGTCAAAATTTGAAAAACTCGGTCTGGGACACGTTTTTTTGGCGGCGTTCTGGTCGGGGGCATATATAGTAAATCGACTACGCTCGTTTCCAATGGGCACCTCGCCGAAACCTACGGAAGTGACGACTGGTCACTACAGCCTACGGGGCCTATTGACCACTGGTCGAACGGCCTAAAACTGCGTTTTTCGGCGTTTTGGTCGGGGGCATATATAGTAAATCGACTACGCTCGTTTCAATGGGCATATCGCCGAAACTGACGGAAGTGACCACTGGTCACTACAGCCTACGGGGCCTATTGACCACTGGTCAAACGGCCTACACCAAGTTTTTCGCGTTTCTTTGGTCGGGGGGCATATAAATCGACTACGCCTTTCGTTTCAATGGACATATCGCCGAAAACTGAAGGAAGTGACCACTGGTCACTACAGCCTATGGGGCCCGCTGACCACTGGTCAAACGGCCCAAAACTGCGTTTTTCGGCGGGGTTTTGGGGGGGGGGGGGGGGCTCCTTTTTGGTAGGGGGCATTTAACAAAAAAAAAAAAAAAAAAAAAAAAGGGGGGGGGGGAAAAGGGGGGATGTAGCAACCGACTGCGCTCGTTTCAGGGGGCATATCGCTCGAAACTGACGAAAGTGACCACCGGTCACTACAGCCTATGGGGCCTATTGACGTTTTTTTTTTTTTAAAAAAGGGGGGGAAAGCACTGGTCAAACATACGCAGCCCAAAAGAAAAAAAAACTCCCAAAACTGGGCCCCCCTTCTGCGTTTTTCGGCGTTTTGGGGGAATTGGGGGTAGGGGGCATAATAAAGACAAAGTAAATCGACTACGTTCGTTTTAATGGACAGATTGCCGAAACCGGACGGAAGTGACCACTGGTCACTACGGCCTAGGTGTCCTATTGACCACTGGTCAAACGGGCCTAAAACTGCGTTTTTTCGCCGTTTTTGATCGGGGGCATATATAGAAATCGACTACGCTTGTTTGCCATGGGCATATCGCCGAAACCTGAGTGAGTGACCTACGGTCACTACGGTCTTTCGGGGCCTATTGACCACTGGTCAAACGCCCTTAAAACTGCGTTTTGCGGCGTTTTTTGGTAGGGGGCATTTATAGTAAATCGACTGCGCTCGTTTCAATGGGCATATCGCCGAAACCGACGAAAGTGACCACTGGTCACTAAGAACCTATGGGGCCTATTGACCACTGGTCAAACTGTAAACCCCAAAACTGGCAGTCTTTCGGCGTTTTGGTAGGGGGCATATATAGTAAATCGACTACGCTCGTTTCAATGGGCAGATTGCCGAAACCGACTGAAGTGACCACTGGTCACTACGGCCTCGTGTCCGTCCTATGACCAATTGTCAAACGGCCTAAAACTGCGTTTTTCGGCGTTTTTGATCGGGGGCATATATAGTAAAATCGACTACGCTCGTTTCAATGGGCATATTGCCGAAAGTGAGGGAAGTGACCTGTGGTCCACTACGGTCTTTGGGGCCTATTGACCAATGGTCAAACCCCCTTAAAACAGCGTTTTGCGGCGTTTTGGTTGGGGGCATATATAATGAAACTATACACGCTCAGTTTCAATGAGCATATTGCCGAAATCGAGGGAGTGACCAGTGATCACTACGGTCTATGGGGCCTATTGACTAGTGGTCAAACCCCTTAAAACAGCGTTTTTCGGCGTTTTGTTGGGGGCATATATTCTAAATCGACTACGCTCGTTTAGCATGAAACTATTCAAGCTCCTTGAATCCATTACCGCATACCTGGAAAGGGATCCTTTAAAAATGACAGAAGGACAAGAAATCAAAATGCTCCTCTGGAGCATGAAAAAGTAATATGGGTGATGGTGAGGTTGCAAAATCAAGAGAGGACTAGTCTTTAAAATGCTTAATATGTAACGGGGCTGAGGTTAAAAAATTAAAGAGTACCTAGGGTTGGTGAGCGAATTCAATATGGGAACAGCTTCGGTCGCATCAACCCATATCTGCGGGATTTCACGTTTCGTCTTAGCTTAGAGCTTATCAATGTCAGTCAATAAAAAAATTTAAGCAGTTGAATACTCATCGAATATAGCTGTTTGCATGTAGGTACTGTTAGACTAGCTGCTAGGAATATACGTAAATTATCATCATTTTGTTGTGTTGAACTACCGCAGGGTCTACTACTAGGAGAGGTCTAAGGATATGATGCTAAAGCTATTGGTCCAAGTCAGGGGAGGAAATAGAAGATCATGGGAGAGTCTAAATTATTCTTGAATATAAATTTTCCGTATGCGGATGCGTGGTATGTATCCCTGTATATGATGTTTACTAATCTCTTCAAAATCTGGCAACAATATAATGTATATCTATTGAATATCGAAAAGAAATATATGTTGTGAAATCCCAGTTAGCCCGGAGCCTAGCAGGCCCAGTCTCAAACAGCGATAGCGAGCCGCTTTCAGCCGCCTGGGCACGATACAACCTTAGAAATCCTTTATTAGATTAAAGCCTTGGCATGATTTTTTACAGACTGCTTGGCCCCATGTCAAGATAAATTTCACATTTTGCTGCGTTCTGATCAGCCATTTTTGATTTGAAGCTTTTTCCCGAATTCTCTTTTTTCCTAAGCGAAACTATTTTTCCTAATTTTCTTAAGGGTGATAAAAACGGTGAAGAAGCTAAATTCACACTTCTCCACTGACCAACATCTTTGGATTTTGCATTATGCTTTTATGTTATTTATTCCATTCTATATATTATTACGACTTGTATGTTAAATGGTATGCTAATGTTATTTAATTAGGGTTTCGTTAATTTATGTTTCATTGCTTCAGTTAAAGTAGATCAGATATTTCTGTATGAGCTATGCGCAGTTCCTACTTCCTTCACATTGATGTTCCTTCTGCATCTGAGGATTCTGTGCTTCTTATAAAGCTCAGTATCGCAGTCAGCTTTGAGGAGATATAGCCCATGCAACTGGCACTACCGCAATTTTCTTTCGTATAGAGAGTGATTTGGCTGATCTAAGGTTGAAAAATAATGTTTTCCTTGTACCAAACAGGTAGACAATCGGGTCTGCTAAGGCAATGAAAATTTTGCTTGTCTCTACTACTCCAATTGAAATCTGTCTACTAAATGAAGAGTTGACCTTCTGAATGAGTTGACCATATAGCATCATGTGTGCAAATCTAATGGCAACCAAAAGCACCATCTGTATGGTAATTCTGACTTCTAGTTTCGTCCACGATTTCCCGGATGTGGCCTTTCTTCTGATCAGTGCTGCCACAATTACGTAGCAAATGGCAACACATATGATACAGCCTATTCGAAGCGTAAGTCCTATGTTATTTGCTAATGCAGCAATTTCAGTCTTATGCTTCCATCCAACCCATGTTAGCTGGCAAACACTGAAGTAGCCTTTTCCCCAGGCAAGACCAGATAATGAGGTAACTGTTAGAGAACAGAGCGCTGAAGCAGTGCAGAGGACTGCAGTGTTTCGAAAGGTAAATTTCGTTTTGGCTTTCTCAGAATTGTAGCAGCAGAAACATCGTTGGATTGCCATTATTAACTGTCCATATGTAGATCCGTTTATCCAAAATATGACGCAAATGCGCGGAATTGTGGATTGTGAGAACATCGTTTCACGGTTAATGCCTATGATGGGTCCAAGATATCCACAATAGAACAGTGATTGAAGTCCATTCAGTAAGCACTGTGAAATCATGAGACATTTCGTTGAATTTGTATATATTTCGCATCTGTATACCACTTTGATTGTGATCGGTAGAATTGAGTGCAAGGGCAACAACACCAAAACCTGTAAAGTAGCCACCTGTAGCTAAATTGTTGCATTCTAAGCAGAGTGTGGTTGTGTTGTTATGTAACATTATTCCTCCGCAAAGCTCCGGAACGATGAAAGTTATTCCTACTGCGAAAAGAGCCCATCAGGAAAGAGAGAGATGTGTTAACTGGGTTTGATAGAATGGAGCTGGCTGACTCCTGTTCGGTCTGGAGCAGACTTCTCTGACTAACGAACTGCAGCTATTCGTCTACCTAATTTATACGAGCGGTATCTTTGTAAAACTTTGCAAATGTTTTTACTGAAATACATGTAGCATTGTTCATCACAATCCTCCGAGGTTAATTAGTTCATTCTTGTTTTGTAGTTTTCAACTCTTCGAAACCAAATCTATGCCTAAGCTCAGGTGACTCATTTCATACTTTATAAACTGTGTGCACTGTGCAGGAGGACAGGTCACACGTAACGCAACTAGATTACGTAATAGCTTGCTAATCCACCCACAGCGGTGTATTACGCGGATGAATGAAGTAAAGTTGTGTCCATTTCATGTAGTTATTAGTTGTCACATTTATGCTGTAGTATAGGTAGAGTCTTAATGCTCGGTTCATACTTAGCTTGCTTTGTGATTTGTTATGTTTGTGATGTGATGTTGTGCTTTCGGGTGTGCTTTCACATGTTGAGCCGAGTTCAACATTTTGAGATGTGCTTTTGTGCTTAGCCAATCAAATTCCAGTATTTTTTGCATTATCCAATAAAATTGATCAGGCATAGAATAAGAAGCTGAACACGAAAAATGCCGCTGAATGAATACGCTATCAGGGAAGACATATGATTACATAGATACATTGAATCATGGAAATGCTCGAAAAAATAAAAATTATATAGCAGTATTATGCCTAGACTATAGATTGCAACTCAATGATTGATTTCTGTATACTAGCTTGAGAAAGTTTTATAATTATCTTAATCCATTTATTTATATACATTGTTCTAAAAGTATTTCGTGCTGTTGCTTATAAGGGCTTGAAAAATTAGCTCAGAATACCTTAAATTCTTGCTTTTACGCATTTGAAACTTGGTTTTCTATTAAAGTTGTGGTTGAATGTGCATACTTTTCTTTCCGTGTATTTGTAAGTCTGGTAACCTAATCTCGTGACTTGTGCTTTACTGTCCTTACGGCAAGTATGAACGCATTTTCCTGAGCACAAAGCACAAGCTACAAAGGACAAAGCACAAAACACTCATTGAGAAGGACAAAAGCACAAAGCAAAAAACAAAACCTATGAACCAGGCTTTAGTTCACTTATATACTTTGTGGTTTGTATGTTATCTTTACCTGCTTTTGTTTGTTTTTGTTCATTACATATGTTTTGCTTATTACATCATTACATTAGATTAAACTCTTACTATTATGAAGAGTAAATAAGAGTGTTATAAATAAGCGCGGGCCGCGGGCATGAAGTCTCCGTTATCAGATTGGGAGAACTTGCTGTACTTTGTTGTTTGTTCCCCTACACCACAAGCACAATTGTATGCAACATGGTTGAGAGTAGGTAATTGAGGCATGCTGCAATTGTATTGGTACAATTAAATAGCACGCTTAGGGCTTGCAGAACTATTGTCAGCTCGTAAAGCTTTCCATAAACTTGTGCACTGTGGATACTTAACCTACCATAACGATCGACCAAACAAGCATTATATATTTTAGCATTATTTCTGAGTGCATTATTAGCTTCTGGCTTTTTCCTACAGAGGAGGGCCCCCCAGAAATCGGTTTCCCTGTAGACTTGGGTCGCCCGCCATGATTTTGCCCTTTCCCCTGCACCTAAAACTTCCCGGAAAAAATGAGGTTTTGAGGGTCAATTTTCGAAAAAATTTTCGGCTTCGGCTTCGCCGGATTTTTTGTTCCTTTTTAGCATTTTTAGCTTTTTTAAGCATAAATTTAGGCAATATAAATAGTTAAATTTTTGGGTCTGAGCAAAAATAGCTTTTCTACGCATTTTTCGAAAACATCTTTCCTCCCTCCCAGAAATAGGTCCTCCCCAGACCTAGTGGGGGGAGGGCGCCCTCAGATCCTCCAGAAAGTTTCGCCTAGGAAAATGCCAGGCATTATTTGTTTATTACATATATGTTAATTGAAAGTTGACATTTGACAGACTGAAACAGTTTCTTGAGCTGTTGTTATCACATTGCGTTAAATTTGAACAAAACGATATTGTATGAAAGTGGATATGTAATAGTTACATGCTGCTAGCTAGTGTAGCTCAAATTAGATGAAAAAAGATAACTACTAAACTGGAAAATATTACGTTAAACCATAATATAAATAAATTAATTTTGTATAAAGCATTATTTCACATTGCATGCAATTTTTTAAACTCCTCATTCCAATGTGGTATCTAGTTAGTGCCATATTTTCTTTTTCTTGTTTTGAAAGCAACTTTGAGCTTGATGTGACACTAAGTAACCGCCCATACAGCTTACTCGAGGCAATTGTCAAGTCTGTGGTGGGTGGCACGCAGCCCCGAAAGAACGGCTGCCCCTTGGGTTTTCTCGGATAAATGCGGAGTCAAGAGATAAGTGTCTCTGGCACTCACTCGGAATTGCATGACTTCTGGCTAGAAGTCAGGTCAGAGACGTTCTAGAATGCTAGAATTTTTTAATTCTAGACTTGACATGATCTTCGACTTGTAGCGCAGTAAGAAACCACTGGGTTAACCGAGGTTCATTGCATGCAGTTAGGAGTTAGGTTACGAAGCTATAAGATTAGGTAAGATTTACTACATTACTTGTACTTGGGAGGTTCACCCCACCCCCCTCTAACCTGGAGCACACCCCCCTGAGGGGTTGCTCATGTCCCCAAACCCTGATTTTTCGAGTTATTATGGCAAAAACCGGAAAAATTTGGTTCACCCACAACTTTCCAAGGTTTCGCTTCCTGCACATGTCTGATTACTACTTTTTAATTTAGTTTAGACTACAGCACGTTCACAAAAATTGACATTTACTGCATACGTTTACGAGTTCAGGAAGCCACCGGAACGCCACATCTGCCATTTCTTGCGGCAGCGGCCGCCGTCAGTCTGTCAGAATGTTGCATCATGGTCTGGAAATAAAATTTCATATGCTGCCTGTGAACTAGCTTTCTTCTTAGAGCTAACAGTACATAGGCGCTGGCACCCGGGCCACTTTTCACATATTTTCCGCACAGAGGTCGATGAACCTTCCGGTTGGCCCAGAGAGAGGCAAAGAGAGGGCAGGGCGTGTGATGCCATCCTATATAAGGCGGTCTGTTCAGGGTTAGAAGAGTCGGTGGAAGCGGTATGGACGGAGGCATTGCCATATAGTAGCCATTGTGGGGTGGCCAGCTTGGTTTCCTAAAGTCGTGGCCGATTGGCCATTTGGCACCTTTAAAGTCTGCTGGAGAATTGGGTTGACCGGAAACAGCCTTTTGAAATATAGGGGATGCCATAGGATTTACAATATTTTTTTGCTCTTTTAGTTTCTGTTTTGGACTAGGTTGGTCGTCATCTTCTTCAAATGGCCTGAAAAGTTTTCTCTTTTGAGTTGGAGTTGAGCTTGGCTTGGTCAGATCTATCGGTTCCATGATCTAAATAAAGTGAAGTATATTAACTCTTGAATACTGAGCATTGATTTTTGTAACTAGCTAGCGTATGTAAGAGTAAGCATTAGAAAAATGACTAAATGAAGAATAGGAGGGCTATCATATTGTTTAAATTATTTCTTAAACGTCTACGTTGATGAAAACCTGCCATTAATGTAACGGTGCTATTTCGTTTTACTGAGTTTGATATTTCTATATTTTATTCCGGCTAGAGTCGGAATACCTAACATGGAAACAGTATCTTTTATGTATATTTTCGTATTAGTCCTTGAAAATCTCGTTCCGGTTCCGGTCTAGCTTCCGGTTTCGGTTCCAATTTAGATTTTTCCAAAATGCTTATGATTAAAAATATTTTTATTTTTATATAAATTGGAGCAAAATATTCTGTCCCGAAGTTGTTGTATGCTTAAGGTTGTTTATTGACATTTAAAAAGTATTTAATTTTTACGCCTGTTTTAAACAGTATAAAAAGTGCTAAAAAGTATAAGAATATGTAAAAAGTTTCAATCAAGTAGGTATTAATCTTAGTTCCAGTAGAAACTACAGCAGGAACCCTTGTGCAAGTTAACTTCTGCAGGACGTCGTTTGAACTCTACTTGGTGGAGAATAATAACGCATAGGTTTCGGTAGACTCCCAGAAAACCACATTCAAAGGCTAGAGAAATTTTCAGAATTTGCAGACTGAAGACTCCCAGAAAACCACATCCAAAGGCTAGAGAAATTTTCAGAATTTGCAGACTGAAAATTCAAACTCAAACGTAGAGAAATTTTCATAATTTGCAGTCTGAAAACTTAATTTTGGTTTACATTTTTCAAATCATCTGAGACAAATTCCACTGGAACGGGTCCGGTTCCAAATGCTACAGATTCCGCCTCCATAAATGCTTTCGTTTCCGGTTATACGTAGCATTTATTAATAAGGTATCGGTAAGGGCCCCGGAGAGAACTCCAACCTACAGAAGGTTATAGGACGCCGGTACCAAGAGTTTATAATAGGAAGAGTAAGACACTCAGCTCTTCCAAATAGAATAAGCTTGCGAGATGCTCGACACATTAAGGCTGAAATCTCGGGAGGAGGGGGGCTTCTCAGCGTGTAAACATACAACGCTGACATTTTTCAAAAACCGGCGTTTTCGTCAGATTCTATAACTTGAGCTAAGAACATCGTACAGCCATAATTTTCATATCATTGTGTTGGGTAGAATGAGATCTTGTTAACGATATAAAAATTATGTAGTTAGGTTTAGGCAATCTCTTACAAATCCGGCAACAACGTAAGGCATTTTGAAGAAATGGTGAAATTCCTAGAATTTTCGTGGAAAGGATGTTTTATTGCCGGTTTTGTAAGAGATTGCTTGAAGCAAACTACATAATTTTTATACCGTTAAAAAGATCTCATTCTACACAACATAGGCCCTATTTCTTTAAAGATTAAACGGATTAGATTAAAATTAATCCGCATTAAAGAAATAGCAACTCGGATTAAACGGATTAAAATTTAATCCAGCGAGTTAAACGAGTTAAACGGATTAAATTTAATCCTATTTCTTTAATGCACCTAGGATTAAAATTTTAATCTAATCCTGTTTCTTTATTCACACTTCGGATTAAAAAATGAAAGAGTTAATTTTAATCCGACCTGCTTATTCGCTGTTTCTTTAAAGATTAATTTTAATCCGTTTAATCAGTCACCGTCATTTTCAACTAGTTTTTAATCTTCCTGCAGCTACGCAGATTAAACGGATTAAAAGTGGGCGGATTAAAATTTTTAATCGCTGTTTCTTTAATGGCGGATTAAGTGGATTAAAATCCACTCGTTTAATCCGCGGATTAAAAATGGTCGGATTAAACGAGTTAATTTTAACGCGTTTAATCCGTTTAATCCAGCATTAAAGAAACAGCAATTAAAAATTTTAATCCGGCTGATTTTTAATCCGTTTAATCCGACCATTTTAATCTTTATAGGAAATAGGCCCATAATGATATAAAAATTATTGCGGTACGATTTTGCTAGCCCAAGTTATAGCATTTAATTTAGCAAAAACGTCCGTTTCTGAAAGATGTCAGCGTTGTATGTTTACACGCTGAGAACCCCCGAGATTTTGGCCTTACTATTTCGAGCATCTTGCAAACTTATTCTATTGGGAAGAGCTGAGTGTCACTCTTCCTATAATAAACTCTTGCCGGTACTTGTCTTCGGATTTTCAGCCCGAAGCCAGGAGTGACAACTCAATTGTTAACTACATCTGTGGAAGGAGGGCCGCCCTTCATCAGGCATTACGCCATAACACAGACTTTTGTTACCGTTCCACCGCAGTATTCACTAGTATCAAGAGTATATAATATAAGAGGTGCCACTAGGCGCACTCTCTGTTATCAGAGCAAAAACTATGCTCTACTCGCTATCGCCCTTCCCCCCCGCAAATTAGACCCTTCACTTCAAAGACTTTTGTGCTTTATGTTTGTGTTCTAAAGCTCGAAGCAGGCACAAAATTCGCGCACGCACTGCTTGTGTTTTCAAGCTTAGCACATAAACATAGAGCGAGTGAGCGTACCCCCGTTTCGACTAGGTACTGATTTGTGGGAGGGGGGCACTAGGGTCTGATTTGCGGGGGGTGGGCCGTTAGCGAGCAGAGCATAGTTTTTGCTCTGATAACATAGAGTGTGCCTAATGACACTCTTATATTATGTACTCTTGCTATGTAGTATTCACTACAAAACACTTGCAATTTCCACTGGTTTGCAGGTTTAACTCTAAAAGTTGGCGGTACACTGATAACGCGAACTGAGTATATATGCAAGGGCGACAGTGATCATAGTTACTGAAACAGGAATTGTTAGAAATGTTTCAAATCTTCAGTCGCAATTCGCAAAATAGAAAATTGTTTCATCGGAGAAATTTCTCCGTCTTCCGTTCGTCTGTTTCTTCGTTGCTGTGTCGGAGCGTGAACCGGCCTTTAGACATTTTTCAAATCTGTGGTAGCACGCATACTTGGAAGAATGGCTTAATTTTAGATTAGCTCCTTTAACTGCGGCGATGGACTTGCAGGTGCTTGAGGCTAGAGTTCGAAGCATTTCACAATACGCGGGCACTAGCGAGTCTTTTCAGGTGCGGTGCGAGTCCCGCTATCCCGATATTACTTTTTTGCTTGAAAATTTATATGTAAATTTTGTGCTTATTTTCAATTTGGGACAAAAAGTTTCCATGTATGATGATGGCGAGTGTTTTAAAAATAAATTAGTAGTCCCTAATTAATTATAACCATACAATAAGGCTTTAAAAGGGAGTTCTCCTTCTCTTATACCTGAACTTCGCCCTCCTAGGGCGTTCAGCTGACCTCCTCCAAAATCCGGGTTTTTCCAGTTTTTGACAAAGCTACAAGGATCCGGTTGATTTAGCAGCTAAAATCCTCCCTCCCCTCCTCAAATCTGCCACCAGCATATGTTAGATAATGCCATTAGTGTTCTTTTAAATCGACGAGAAGCGTCAGAAATAAAAAATGAGTTGAGGACATTTTGCGTCTCTTAGGACAGTTCGAATGGATCTTTCTGAAACAGAAACAGGTGTTGGCTGCGGCTCACCAGAAGGGAAAGTGGGTCACGGATATCCGTGGGTCAAATTTTTGATCCAGTTTCATCTCACTTAGAATTGCATGGCACTTTGGAAAAAGGTTGAGCAAGAAGTAGGTAAGAAATGTGGCAGATTAATTGGTTTAAGCCACTGCAAGCGGAGGTTTGAGTGAGGTTACTTGAGATAGAAACAGAAAATATCGCAGAATAGCCAGACCTTGAATGGCATGTGAAAACTTGCCATTTAGATTTGCGGTTGTGAATCGGGAACGGCGGGAATGGGGAATCGAGAAAATCGGAAATCTGGAATGGGCAGTGAATTGGGTTTACCATAGTTTACTCCTCACCGCTCAAAATTTTTAGAGCTGTAGCCCACTGAGCTAGAGTTTAGTGCATGTTCTACCACGCTAAGTTCATATTTCGGTAAATTTGTCGTTTTCGGGAAATTTGTTTTTCGATTCGTAAGGGGGCCAAGTTTCTCGGAGTTGAAGTCGCAACGGGAATCGAAGTCTGTCAGCTATTTGCTGAAAAGCATATGCGGTCTTCACGTCTTTTGATTCCCCCACCACTCAAAATTTTTAAAGCTTCACCAACGGAGGTGAAATTTGGTATGTGTAAGTTTTCGACGACGATGGAATTCTTCGATTTCGAGAGATTCGATTCTTTTCGATTCGCAAGGAGGGGGGGGCAATGGCAACCGAAAAATAGAGGTTTTCGGAGGTCGTAGATCACGAATAATCTGAAGTCAGTCTTTCGATTCGACTTTTCGTTAGCTTGGTATAAGATAAAGTTGCAACCATAAGTTGTAAGCTAATGCTGAGCTAACGAAAAGTATGGTCCCCTTGCTCATTGAAAAAATCGAATCCCGGGAAATAGAAAATATTCGATATTTGAACCCAGCTTAGTCGAAAACACACCCATAACAAATTTCAGCTCAATGGGTCACGTTTTAAGAATTTGAGTGGTGGGGGTAATCTGGAAAAGACCCTGATCTTCTGAGTTGCAGAACACGAATTTGAAGTCCGTTTTCGATTCAACGGGATGTTAGTTCAGTGTAAGTTTACAGGTTAAGGTTACAACTTTTGCTTAGCTAACTAAAGCTGAATCGTATACGACAAAAATGTTTGGTCCCCTTGATCTTCTTTGCAAAATGAATGCTATAATTTTTGAACTCGTCAGTCTCCAGTGGCAATGCGCAACAGATCTAACACTACAGTGTGGGTAAAGGCAATCGGTTGGATTAGCGTAGAAGATAAACAGCGAACAATTACAGTTTTCTCTCCGGATCCACCCACCATATCCTGAACCTTAAAACAGTGAAGTCTATTTTATAACTGAGTCTGCGTTCTGGTCTGTATTTTTACACCGGAGTCTGGTTCATCATGATTCTGCATAGTTTGCGTCTGCGTCTGTAGTTTTTACAAGACCTATATTTAACCGTCATATAATTGAAGATTTTCTAGTTATTATTGACTATTTTAAAATTAACAGAAGACTAACTTAGCAGCATCGCATCGCAGCTAACTCACAGTAGTACAGTCTTAATCTTACTTATGTTAGTCCTTGAATTAGCCTTTGGCTGGAAGAGAGAGTGGAGCTGATCTACCGTAAGACCACCGGGAGGATAGGAAAAGAGGGTGTGCTTAACAATAACCTGTTGGTGGTAAACAGAGCTCCTTTTCTGAGGCAAGAGAGGTTAATCACTTAGTGCTGGGCTTTCTTATCAGCCAGTTACTTATCTCGCTTTCTCAATTATGAATAATAGATTCATGCTTATATCCATATGAAATGCCAGTCTGGAGATTAAATCGCAAACAATTTCATCTTAAAAGTATTAAACCAATTAACTATGAAGCCGAGATGAGATATTTCTCTCCGTCTCTACCAGTCCCAGCTGACCTCCCTTTGGAGTCCTGGCTTTCCTCTAATCTTAAAGGAGGGTCACGGAATTACTAGCTGTTCCTTCTTGGGTTCCTGTGCACAGTGAGATACGAACTATGATAAACTAAGAAATTAAACAAATACTTCGCGTTTAAAATTTTATGCATACGTAGAGGTTAACAATTCAGGGATTACCTAAAAATGTACGTACGTAGAAGCGTTAATTAGTTTTAACTTTTAAGTAGGGGTATTTTTATTACAATGGTCTGAAATAATGGAATTTATTAGAACATGACCCTCCCATAAAGATCCTGAACTCAACAAGCTATAAGCCTGTGGTTCTTTTTCTTGGCATTTCTGATTAGGGACACACGGATAAATGAATGTAGGCTTATTCGCAGAAATGCATATTAATTTTAAATCTATTCACTTATTTCATTGTCCTTCTGGCCGGAGGGGTATCAGTTGAAAAAGTGGCAAAATTAGGCCCGTTCAAAATTAAGCATAGATTTTCTGTTCTAGCGAATACACATTTATAATACAGCATAGTGCTCAAATTAAATTAGCTTTTATTTCTATATATGGTAATAACTTTTTCGCATGGTTTTCTTAGGTCGGGAATATTTAATTTCGCATTTGTTGATTAAACTGATACCTACTTTTTCAACTGGTACTAAAATGTCCTCACTCTAGGTAGATTTATTGAGGAGATTTGTTGTCATCGTGGAGGCTAAACCCCGAAGTACAAAGGCTCAATTAAACTGATGTATTGCTACATCTCTATTGCTCTTTTTCACTCCTATGAGAGTACAAAATAAACTATCAGAATGTGTGTTTTTCGTCTAATTATGTTGAAGGTGGTGCTGAATAGTGAAAGACATTACTGGCAGAAACTACTAATAATGATATCTCATGAAGTCTCTAGGAAGCACTTAAACGACTGGAAATAATGTCTTACCTCCTGCCATGACTTTGAGGCTGGAGTTATGGAAAGTGAACAATATGGAATACCTATATTCTAATTTACATGTGTTATGTTTTGTTACAGTTTTGTTGTAAGTGCATGTAAGTGTACAGTCATTGTTAGCATCCTAAGTTTTACAAAACCTAATATAGGCGCTTTTTCATTTTTCAGCAACTTGATTTTTATCTCCCATTCCACAGATTTATACAGAGCAGACTGGTGGCATCTGAAGAAATTAGGAACTTAGGTCGAATAATGGACGTCGGCGAATTTCAGTTCTTTCCGGACATGGACGCGCGGCAAAATTTTCCGTTCACTCCTAATTTGTCCCAGTTTTGGCCTATTTTCTGGGTATCCAAACCGTTTCCATCTCTAGATCCGTGTTACCGGTAAAGTTTATATATGACTTAGTATATATATACATTTCTAACGTCTTGTAAACTTTTTGTCATATCTCAAGCGTCAAGTACACAGAATTAGCAGTCATATCCTGTATAAATTTTGGAGCAAGGGCAATGTAAGAAAGTGAGATAGAAAGTTGAGAAGCTGATATTAAATTTAAGCTTTGACGTTCACTTTTCAATTACTGGTCTTTGACAGAAGTCCTGGCAGTCTTTCTGGGTCTCGGAGTGTTTGTTGGAGCCTAACTGAACTAAATTTGAGCACTTGTTCAACTATTTTTGGCAGAAGAGAACTGGGTTGGGCTACCTTACTAATATTTATCTAAAGTTACGTTGCTATGTGGACGCAACAAGCTTTTTATTGCTCCTATTTTTTGTTATTGAATTATTTTTCTGCAAAATGTGTTTGTCAAGATGCAGATGAAGAAGCAATCGTTACCAAAGTTTTAATTGCATCTACAGTGCCTGATTTGCTGGCTTCTTATGACGATGACTTAATCTTAAGTTAGTTTTGGTATTTGTTTTTATTCCGAAGCTCCTAGTTCTGTTTATAATTTCCCCATTTTCATCACATTTCGGTTTCCATCAAAATTACAATACCTAAATTTAAGTTCGTAATGAATACCAAATATTTGAACCGTACCCGGTATTTGCACTTCTGGAACCTGAATTTATTCCACTCTCATTCTGGCATAGAAATTAGCAAAATTTTTATGGAACATGTTCAATATTTGATTTTGAAATAGACTAAACAGATTCGGTTTTGTATAATAATTACTGTTGCATCTATTTACATAAAGCCTGATTCACAGGCTGTCTCTTGTCACGTGTCGCGTGTCGCTCATCGCAAGTAGTATGTCGCATGTCGCGAAGGATTTGAAGTAAGTTACAGATCGCTTGTCGCAGTAACTTATGTCCTGTCGCAGGATATTCCAGTGCATTATTTATGAGCCAGAGTCCATATTTTAAAGACTAGAGGCAAGCGACCCGCGACAAAACGCGACTCCTTACGACACGCAGCAATTTGTCCAGTTTTGTAGCTACTAGCAATACTGTCGTAACAAACGACACGCTACTGGGACGCGACATGAGACTCTGCGACACGCGGCATAAGACTGAGCCTGTGAACCTTCCTTAAGGTGGTGATTCCCTTTGGTCACATAAAGTTTGCACCATTATTACGCATTCATTACTTAGAGTTAAGAAGCCATTTTTATATCAAAATGTAGCTTGACATCTTCTCTTTTTAGTGCATGCCATGAAACTAATGTTGACTTTCTAAAATATTTTTAGCACATTTTAGAAGAAGAATAATTTTCCAGAATTTTTGCAGACTCAAGTAAATTTTTTCGCGAGACATCGGTTATATCATTCGATACCTCCATCAAATAGCTGGGGACGATTTTTTATTTATTGTGAAATCGCTCTTCGTTATAGAGAAATAAGCTGAAATGTGTGCGTAACCTGTATTTTGCCTACTTTTTCCAAATTTGTCAAGCGATTACTTTAGCTAGAAATCAGCAATCGGGGCAATTAAAAAATCGTCCCTGGGTATATTTGTGCAGAATACATTTGTTCAGTAGCAGCCCTCCAGCTTGCATGGTGAATGCTCCACAATCTTTGGAAAAAAATTGGTCGTGTTTTTGCAAAAACTACATTTTTTATGATAGCAGCCTACAGGATAGCAGTTGGAAGACGATCATGCGTCGGATAATTTGTCCCTGTGAGACCTTCAGATCGACCCCCTTAGTTTGACTTTACGGCTTGCGTAGTTCAAGAAATGTTGGATAATTTGATTTCTGCAAAAATGACAAGTTTTCGACGCCAAAACAAGAAAATCGTCTATATCTCACGGTAGAGAAAAGCTAGAAACTTACTTTAAAAAACAAAAATGTGAAGCTCAATGAGATCTTTCGAATGAATATAGTCATAACTGTATAGTAGCTGCCAAACGTTCAGAAATTGGGGAAAACCACTCTGACCGGAAATCTAGAATTTTTGAATCGAGATTGCGCGGAGGGTGTTAGAACGCTAAAAGAACTTATTTCGAAAAGTTTCATCAATATTCATCTTGATTTACGCCGCCAAACAACAATATGTGCCCAAAAGGAATCACCACCTTAAGTGTTGAATTACTGGCTTGGAAACGCAGCTTCAAAGCGATTTAGTAAGGACAATCACCATGGCCCGTAACTGTTCAAAACTGTTAGTGAAGTTCATTCTTGGCAAAATTAACATTTGTAGTGTATAATGTACGTGTGCAATTCTGCTAAAGATAAAGTTACTGAATGAACACTGCATATTTTTCAAATTTAGATGAAACCGAAACGCCGTTGACACTGCTAGGTTTGAGTCATCTGCCGCCCAGTCACAGGCTGTCCAGACGCTTAGCCTCTTGGTTTCCAGAAATGACCACTCCTTCGGCGGTGACCAGTGTTGGGAACGAACACTGCGCCAATGATAGTGTGATACTGTCAATACTGTTGAATAAGACAGTCTATAATCGTTATCGATTGCCTGATCCCAGCGGCGTCGATGTGAGAGTGGAGTATTGGATTCAAGAGATTACCACAGTTTCTGAACTCACTGGAGACTTTGAACTGGATATCTATATCAATGAAATGTGGGAAGATCCGGCATTGAGGTTTAAAATAGAGCGTGTATAAAAGTTGGCTGGATAGTGTCTTTAGCAGATTACACTTTTTTAGTTAAGTTCGTTTACTGCCAATCATACCGTACTGTAGGCGAAATTTGGATCGTCAGCCAAAGACTAGGCATATATATTCCTCAGTTTTACGCCATTTATTTTATATACGTAAATCTTGTCTGACATCTGCTTCTGCTACAGGCTGATGTTTGTATTCTTGGAAAATGGGAGTGCACCAAAACTAAGCTAAAACTAAACTGTAGACTTATAGTTATGACTTTCAGTTGTCTAATATGCTGTTTATCCACAGTAAGTTATGCAATTATGAAGTGTTTAGGCTTGAAACAACTGCATAACGGTATAAATTATTCCATTGTTTTTAGATATGACCATCATAATCCATGCAAGGGTAACATCACTTTGGGCTATGAAATTCTCAAAGAAATTTGGGTTCCAAACTCCTGTTTTATCAACAGCAAACTGGCCTCCATTCACGACTCTCCCTTTCGAAATGTGTTCTTGATGATTTTGGCCAATGGAACTGTTTGGGTTAATTACAGGGTTAAAGTTACAGGTGCTGTAGCATTTCAGTTAGTTTAGTTTAGTTTAGAAGTCCCGAATATACGTATGTTGTTTCCAGTTTGGCATATTTGATTTGATTATTTGAAAGCCTTTATTTGGCATTGATTTTTCAATTGTTATAAATGCTACAAATTTTTGCTGATTTAATTAAAAATTTTACAAATCGAAAAATGGGAGAGGGTCGGGCCAGGGTAATTGAAACTTTTTCTACCATATTCGGTTGTTAACGGATTTCATGATTTTGTTGGTTTTTGTATTTGGCCTGCTTTTCGTTAACACATAAAGTTATAATACACATACATATACATTAATATGGTCATATATACATTAATTTGGTCTTGCCGAATTCGGTTTCAGCACATTTAGAGCCAAATAATTCTGGTTCGCCTGTTATCCGATGTGGATTGAAATAGAATTAAGCAAATCCGTTTCATTTCCTATTTTTGATATCAAAAAAGTGAAGCCTACGATAGGGCACCATACCAGCTTTGCCGGCATAAGAATTACAGTAAATACTTGAAGGGCATTTAAATCTGCTTAAAGGGCATTAAAATCGAAGGAGATACATTTTAGGACCTTGTCGCATCGATTTATCGAAGTTTCCTATGGATAGTCAGACGTGCCTGCTGACTTATGAAAGCTTTAATTACAATTTTGATCAGGTCAAAATGCGATGGATGCCAATGGACGAGCCCGTTTGGCCTACAAAAAATATTACTCTGCCTGACTTCAATCTACAAAGCATGAAACCTGTTTATAATTTAAAAGTAAGTAAGATCAACAGAAACGGAATCTGCGTTCTACTGTTCCCTATTTTTGATCCCTTTTAGACCGTTTTCATATTGCCACTATTTAAAAAATTTATACTCATATACCAATAAGGCTGTGTCTTGCTGACCATTTCAACTCAAAAATCTAAAGCAGGCTTGTATCAAAATGCAGGTATTGTAACAGTTTCCTTATTGGACACATTCGAAATTAAATTTAAGTTTGCATATATACATTTATCACTTTTAGTATAAATTGAATTTAACTGAAATTAAATTGATTTAAAAATTTCAATTGAACTTCGTAATGTTAGAGCAAGCCTTATGATGTTATGATGGATTGAGCTATTTGTTGTGTGTAACTTTTTCGCAGTAGGTGTGAAATGCCTTACCTTATTATAGAGCAAACAAGCTGGTCGTTGGGTTCAACTGACGGTATTTTTCCTATTCGAAAGAAGATACGTTTGGTATTTTCTGCAAGCCTATATTCCTACTTACTTGACCATTTTCGTATCTTGGATTTCCTTTTCACTAGGATCTAAAGCCATACCAGCCAGAACTGTGCTTGGTGTTAATGCCCTTCTTGCGCTAATGTTACTGTTTGGTAATATCATGCGTAAATTACCCAGGGTTAACTATGTTAAAGGTATGTGATATTTTTATTTGTTGTGCTGAGTCAAGTTTTGTACGTGTTAATGTTTGTAAATGCAGTTTAAGGGGGGGTCGCTTTTTTTGGCGATTTTTCGACCTCCGATTTTGCTCATTTTTACATATTTTGTACTCCCAATGGGTCCGCGAAGCAAGACAAGTGCGTTTTGCGCAATATTGCTTCTATCGTTCTGTAGAGTCCTTCAAAGGTGACTCCGACATGTGTTAAACATAGGAAAATGAAAAAGTTAAGGCAAAAAGTTTGTGTCCAAAAAATTTTTCGCTGTGTGAGAGACTCAGCTCTGAAATTTTTTCACACTTGTTAAGGACATAATGTAGAGTGCAGCGAGTGACTTTGGTGCAATTCTGCTGAGAATTAAAATTTTGGCAAAGTTTTAAAGTAAGAATTTGTGAAAATTCCGAGTTTGGCTATTTGCCAAAATTCCAATTCTCAACAGAATTGCACCAAAGTCACTCGCTGCACTCTACATTATGTCCTTAACAAGGGTGAAAAAATTTCAGAGCTGAGTCTCTTACACAGCGAAAAAATTTTTGGACACAAACTTTTTTACCTTAACCCTCTTCTGCCCAAGACTCCTCGGGGAAATCGGCTCAAAATGACCAATTTTACGTTTTTGGCTGCCGTTTTTTACTGAGACCATCTAGAGAGATGGGACTGCCACGAATCGATAGAGAATTAATTGCTCTACATTTCATGATTAGCATCAAAGGGTCTCCGATGCACCCAGAAAAAGTTACAAGCCGTCAAAGTCGGACAAAGTAGGAAATTTTGCTAAATTTTCATTGCAAAAATCCAATAAATTTATTTCTAGCTGCAAGACTTGATTCAGAGACGGGATCAACTATACGTTATTTTAATGCGCATAACCTCCCGCATCACCTGGTGGAACGACTTTTCTGCCGACGAACTACAGCCGGCTCTGGATTTGCTTGAATTCAGCGCTCGAACAGGGCTTGAAATCTTCAAAATTTCCATAGCCGGCGGAATGCCATAGAAACTAGATTTTTCAAGCAGGTGTCGAAATATTCTCCCAAAATAGGGTGGACGTGTTAAAGATAAAAGGAGCAAATGCCCAGATTGCCAACCGGCAACTGCACCCTATCCCAAAATATAAGATGCCAAAAATCAGCACTTGTGCCAATTGGCAGCCGCGGGAATAAAAGGGTTAACTTTTCATCTTCCTATGTTTAACACATGTCGGAGTCACCTTTGAAGGACTCTACAGAGCGATAGAAGCAATATTGCGCAAAACGCACTTGTCTTGTTTCGCGGACCCATTGGGAGTACAAAATATGTAAAAATGAGCAAAATCGGAGAAGGTAGAAAAATCGCCCAAAAAAGCAACCCCCCCCCTTAAGGGCGCAGTTTCTTGAGTCAAAACTCAACTTAATTTAATGGTGTGATATATGATTGTGGGTGTTATGAACGATAAATAATTAATGATAATTAGAAACACTTATATAGGCAGTATATATAAGCTCTTCATTAACTTTATTTCAGCAATAGATGTCTGGTTATTGGCCTGCATGACTTTTGTATTTATCTCCCTGGTCGAACTGGCTTTGGTGGGATTTTTGGCTTCTAAGGAACCGTCATGTGACAGTAGCATAGCTACCATTACACAGTACTATGAAGCTAAGCTGAGAGAAAAGCAAAACAGAAAACGACTTCACTGGTGGCATGGAACTCTGGCCCTATTGGAGGCTGACCATGTAGATCAAATTTCCTCGGTGGCTTTCCCGGCCCTCTTTTCAGTATTTAACATTGTTTATTGGACATACTACAGTTTTTGAATACAATTCGCACTCAATAAACAGAATCTATATAACCAAGCCTGCTTAAGTTGCAAAAAAGAAGAGTAAGCTACTTCGTGACTTCTCATCATTAACATATTCGCGTATGCTGGTCGAAGCATCGTTACGTTACCGTTAGTGAGGATGATCCAATAAGTAGATTAATACTCTTTTTCCATTGATTATACAATAATGCACACTTGGTAAAAGTTATTGACTGCTGAAATTCTATAATAATGTTTTCTAAGGGTCTGTTTCTTTAAAGATTAAAATGGTCGGATTAAACGGATTAAAAATCAGCCGGATTAAAATTTTAAATGCTATTTCTTTAATGATGGATTAAACGGATTAAAAATTAACTCGTTTAATCCGACCATTTTTAATCCGCAATAAAGGGTTAGTGTTCTTAGGGCATATTTCTTTAAAGATTAAAATGGCCGAATTAAACGGATTAAAAATCAGCCGGATTAAAATGTTAACGGCTGTTTCTTTAATGTAGGATTAAATGGATTTAACGGATTAAAATTAACTCGTTTAATCCGACCATTTTTAATCCTCGGATTAAACGAGTAAGTATAATCCGTTTAATCCGCCATTAAAGAAACACCGATTAAAAATTTTAATCCGTTTAATCCGCGTAACTGCACTAGGATTACAAACTAGTTGAAAATGCACCAGACGGATTAAAATTAATCTTTAAAGGAACAGTGATTAAAAGCAGGTCGTATTAAAATTAAATCGTTGATTTTTTAATCCGAAGTGTGAATAAAGGAACAGGATTAGATTAGAATTTGAATCCTAGGTGCATTAAAGAAACAGGATTAAATTTAATCCGTTTAACTAGTTTAACTCGCTGGATTAAATTTTAATCCGTTTAATCCGACGTGCTGTTTCTTTAATGCTGATTAATTTTAATCTGATCCGTTTAATCTTTAAAGAAATAGGGCATAAGATATTTTAATCTAATGAATGATAGGATACAGTCAACAAAATTTGTGCTAACTATCAAAATAGCTGACAAGTCGATTACTATGTAAGCTGTTTTATCAAAATGCATACCTCTGTTGAACTCTTTGTTTCAGCATCAGCAATCTGCTCAGCAGGATTTTGGAAACATGAATTTTACCCTTCTTTAGTTGACTAAGCGCCTACTATGGCCCAATGTGTGGCCTGATGATGTAATTATTAAATAGAGGGAAACAACATCAAGGCTCACACTGGGCAGCGGTTTGCGCTAGCTTAATCAATATTTGCAATAACATAACTGGCATCGACCTGGAAAAATAAATAGCGTTATATAAACATGTTATAGCCTGTAAAAATTGACAAATTGTAGAATCAATTGCGAAAATAAATTGCAGAAATTTTGTTGTCGGTAGTGATAGTACAGTCCGATGGTTCAGGCGTTGGACTTTGGATAACACGGTTCTCTAGAATGTAGGCAAATTCTGCCAGATAGCAGAAGCGCAATTTATTTGTTCTGTGATTCTTAGTTTTCGCTTACAGAACATGTGCATTTCTATGTGGTCCTTCTCCAAAAAAGTAAAAGGAATTACACCAATTATTTTCACATTAAAAGGCAGTCTTTTCGAACGAAATAAAATTTTTTGAAATTTTTACGTTAATAAAGAACTGTTCACTGTTCAGAGCTGAACCGGTGCACCAAGGGTCAAGACTAATTAAAGAAATTAAAGTTGTACACCACCAGGCATTCGAAAAATTCGGGCACCTGGCGCTGGCGGGGTTCGAACCCGCTCTTCTGCTTAACGCGCAGACGCTCTAACCAACAGAGCCAGAGCCAGCAGCCAGCAAGTGATCCGATTACTGTTCTATCTCTGGTCGGGATTACAGGAGATACCTGCAGCTGTTTGAAGAAGTTTGAACGTTGAAGAAGTGAAAGCTCCCCGTCAAAACCGAAACCCTAGTAACGGAAAATGTAAACGCTCAGATACTAGGGAGGCTGTAGAGTTGTGCCCGAACACTTGCCTTGTAAGTCCGGCCAAACCCGGTCGCACACTGACACTTTTTTGTATATCGGATCTTCACCTAGCCTACGGGCCTACCTGGGTTTAATCGGGCTGCCGGGACTGGCCCGATCGGTTCAACCAACCAAGAGTGCATCATTGCACTGTATATATATAAGAAGAATAGTAAGCAACTAAAGGGCTCCTCTTCTTGGCATTAGGCAACCGTGATGGTGGGGGGTCGCTCTGTTCGACAAAAGCATGCCCACCTCCGTTTAATGAGGGGGAAGAGGGTAGCCGAAAAGTGGTCCTTTGGTGGGGGGTAACCAACAGCCAATCAATTTGCAGAGACTCCCTCCCCGTTTGGAGGGGGGTAGAGCTGGGATTACGGTAGTTTGTTTTTATTTCCAAAATGGGTCCTCTTTTGGTGGGGAGGGGGGTAGCAAAAGGGGTCCCATTTGGTGGGAGGGTAAGCAAAAGGGGTCCCCGTTTTTTTGGTGGGGGTGGGGAGGAGTCGCCAACAGCCAATCAGATTCAGCCAACCTTAGCCTGACTTAGCATTTGGCTACCCTTCTCCAAAGGGGACCTCTTTTTGCTCCGCCCCCCCCCCCACGAAACGGGGAAACTTTCGCGTATTGCGAGCGGAGAACCATTGCCTAATGCCAAGAAGAGGAGCCCTCTAATGGCTTACTCTTCTTCTTCTTATATATAGTACAATTATGCACTCTTGGCACAACTCTATGTGGCTATGTGGCTGCAATTTGGAACTCAAAGTGTGCAACCTAATGTATTATAAATTTAGCGCAACGTTCACGAATAAGCAACGTCATCTTGGTGAAAGTCAGTCAATTACTGAAAATAATTGGTGTAATTCCTTTTACTTTTTTGGAGAAGGACCACATAGAAATGCACATGTTCTGTAAGCGAAAACTAAGAATCACAGAATCAAATAAATTGCGCTTCTGCTATCTGGCAGAATTTGCCTACATTCTAGAGAACCGTGTTATCAGAAAGTCCAACGCCTCAACAATCGGACTGTACTACCACTATCGACAACAAAATTTCTGCAATTTTCGCAATTGATTCAACAATTTGTCAATTTTTACATACTATAATATGTTTATATAACGCTATTTATTTTTCCAGGTCGATGCCAGTTATGTTATTGCAAATATTGATTAAGCTAGCGCAAACCGCTGCCCAGTGTGAGCCTTGGATGTTGTTTCCCCTCTATTTAATAATTACATCATCAGGCCACACATTGGGCCATAGTAGGCGCTTAGTCAACTAAAGAAGGGTAAAATTCATGTTTCCAAAATCCCGCTGAGCAGATTGCTGACGCTGAAACAAAGAGTTCAACAGAGGTATGCATTTTGATAAAACAGCTTACATAGTAATCGACTTGTCAGCTATTTTGATAGTTAGCACAAATTTTGTTGACTGTATCCTATCATTCATTAGATTAAAATATCTTATGCCCTATTTCTTTAAAGATTAAACGGATCAGATTAAAATTAATCAGCATTAAAGAAACAGCACGTCGGATTAAACGGATTAAAATTTAATCCAGCGAGTTAAACTAGTTAAACGGATTAAATTTAATCCTGTTTCTTTAATGCACCTAGGATTCAAATTCTAATCTAATCCTGTTCCTTTATTCACACTTCGGATTAAAAAATCAACGATTTAATTTTAATACGACCTGCTTTTAATCACTGTTCCTTTAAAGATTAATTTTAATCCGTCTGGTGCATTTTCAACTAGTTTGTAATCCTAGTGCAGTTACGCGGATTAAACGGATTAAAATTTTTAATCGGTGTTTCTTTAATGGCGGATTAAACGGATTATACTTACTCGTTTAATCCGAGGATTAAAAATGGTCGGATTAAACGAGTTAATTTTTAATCCGTTAAATCCATTTAACCCTACATTAAAGAAACAGCCGTTAACATTTTAATCCGGCTGATTTTTAATCCGTTTAATTCGGCCATTTTAATCTTTAAAGAAATATGCCCTAAGAACACTAACCCTTTATTGCGGATTAAAAATGGTCGGATTAAACGAGTTAATTTTTAATCCGTTTAATCATATTAAAGAAATAGCATTTAAAATTTTAATCCGGCTGATTTTTAATCCGTTTAATCGACATTTTAATCTTTAAAGAACAGACCCTTAGAAAACATTATTATAGAATTTCAGAGTAATAACTTTTACCAAGTGTGCATTATTGTATAATCAATGGAAAAAGAGCATTAATCTACTTATTGATCATCCTCACTAACGGTAACGTAACGATGCTTCGACCAGCATACGCGAATATGTTAATGATGAGAAGTCACGAAGTAGCTTACTCTTCTTTTTTGCAACTTAAGCAGGCTTGGTTATATAGATTCTGTTTATTGAGTGCGAATTGTATTCAAAAACTGTAGTATGTCCAATAAACAATGTTAAATACTGAAAAGAGGGCCGGGAAAGCCACCGAGGAAATTTGATCTACATGGTCAGCCTCCAATAGGGCCAGAGTTCCATGCCACCAGTGAAGTCGTTTTCTGTTTTGCTTTTCTCTCAGCTTAGCTTCATAGTACTGTGTAATGGTAGCTATGCTACTGTCACATGACGGTTCCTTAGAAGCCAAAAATCCCACCAAAGCCAGTTCGACCAGGGAGATAAATACAAAAGTCATGCAGGCCAATAACCAGACATCTATTGCTGAAATAAAGTTAATGAAGAGCTTATATATACTGCCTATATAAGTGTTTCTAATTATCATTAATTATTTATCGTTCATAACACCCACAATCATATATCACACCATTAAATTAAGTTGAGTTTTGACTCAAGAAACTGCGCCCTTAAGGGGGGGGGTTGCTTTTTTGGGCGATTTTTCTACCTTCTCCGATTTTGCTCATTTTTACATATTTTGTACTCCCAATGGGTCCGCGAAACAAGACAAGTGCGTTTTGCGCAATATTGCTTCTATCGCTCTGTAGAGTCCTTCAAAGGTGACTCCGACATGTGTTAAACATAGGAAGATGAAAAGTTAACCCTTTTATTCCCGCGGCTGCCAATTGGCACAAGTGCTGATTTTTGGCATCTTATATTTTGGGATAGGGTGCAGTTGCCGGTTGGCAATCTGGGCATTTGCTCCTTTTATCTTTAACACGTCCACCCTATTTTGGGAGAATATTTCGACACCTGCTTGAAAAATCTAGTTTCTATGGCATTCCGCCGGCTATGGAAATTTTGAAGATTTCAAGCCCTGTTCGAGCGCTGAATTCAAGCAAATCCAGAGCCGGCTGTAGTTCGTCGGCAGAAAAGTCGTTCCACCAGGTGATGCGGGAGGTTATGCGCATTAAAATAACGTATAGTTGATCCCGTCTCTGAATCAAGTCTTGCAGCTAGAAATAAATTTATTGGATTTTTGCAATGAAAATTTAGCAAAATTTCCTACTTTGTCCGACTTTGACGGCTTGTAACTTTTTCTGGGTGCATCGGAGACCCTTTGATGCTAATCATGAAATGTAGAGCAATTAATTCTCTATCGATTCGTGGCAGTCCCATCTCTCTAGATGGTCTCAGTAAAAAACGGCAGCCAAAAAACGTAAAATTGGTCATTTTGAGCCGATTTCCCCGAGGAGTCTTGGGCAGAAGAGGGTTAAAGGTAAAAAAGTTTGTGTCAAAAATTTCTTCGCTGTGTAAGAGACTCAGCTCTGAAATTTTTTTCACCCTTGTTAAGGACATAATGCAGAGTGCAGCGGAGTGACTTTGGTGCAATTCTGTTGAGAATTGGAATTTTGGCAAATAGCCAAACTCGGAATTTTCACAAATTCTTACTTTAAAACTTTGCCAAAATTTTAATTCTCAGCAGAATTGCACCAAAGTCACTGCTGCACTCTACATTATGTCCTTAACAAGTGTGAAAAAATTTCAGAGCTGAGTCTCTCACACAGCGAAAAATTTTTTGGACACAAACTTTTTGCCTTAACTTTTTCATTTTCCTATGTTTAACACATGTCGGAGTCACCTTTGAAGGACTCTACAGAACGATAGAAGCAATATTGCGCAAAACGCACTTGTCTTGCTTCGCGGACCCATTGGGAGTACAAAATATGTAAAAATGAGCAAAATCGGAGGTCGAAAAATCGCCAAAAAAAGCGACCCCCCCTTAAACTGCATTTACAAACATTAACACGTACAAAACTTGACTCAGCACAACAAATAAAAATATCACATACCTTTAACATAGTTAACCCTGGGTAATTTACGCATGATATTACCAAACAGTAACATTAGCGCAAGAAGGGCATTAACACCAAGCACAGTTCTGGCTGGTATGGCTTTAGATCCTAGTGAAAAGGAAATCCAAGATACGAAAATGGTCAAGTAAGTAGGAATATAGGCTTGCAGAAAATACCAAACGTATCTTCTTTCGAATAGGAAAAATACCGTCAGTTGAACCCAACGACCAGCTTGTTTGCTCTATAATAAGGTAAGGCATTTCACACCTACTGCGAAAAAGTTACACACAACAAATAGCTCAATCCATCATAACATCATAAGGCTTGCTCTAACATTACGAAGTTCAATTGAAATTTTTAAATCAATTTAATTTCAGTTAAATTCAATTTATACTAAAAGTGATAAATGTATATATGCAAACTTAAATTTAATTTCGAATGTGTCCAATAAGGAAACTGTTACAATACCTGCATTTTGATACAAGCCTGCTTTAGATTTTTGAGTTGAAATGGTCAGCAAGACACAGCCTTATTGGTATATGAGTATAAATTTTTTAAATAGTGGCAATATGAAAACGGTCTAAAAGGGATCAAAAATAGGGAACAGTAGAACGCAGATTCCGTTTCTGTTGATCTTACTTACTTTTAAATTATAAACAGGTTTCATGCTTTGTAGATTGAAGTCAGGCAGAGTAATATTTTTTGTAGGCCAAACGGGCTCGTCCATTGGCATCCATCGCATTTTGACCTGATCAAAATTGTAATTAAAGCTTTCATAAGTCAGCAGGCACGTCTGACTATCCATAGGAAACTTCGATAAATCGATGCGACAAGGTCCTAAAATGTATCTCCTTCGATTTTAATGCCCTTTAAGCAGATTTAAATGCCCTTCAAGTATTTACTGTAATTCTTATGCCGGCAAAGCTGGTATGGTGCCCTATCGTAGGCTTCACTTTTTGATATCAAAAATAGGAAATGAAACGGATTTGCTTAATTCTATTTCAATCCACATCGGATAACAGGCGAACCAGAATTATTTGGCTCTAAATGTGCTGAAACCGAATTCGGCAAGACCAAATTAATGTATATATGACCATATTAATGTATATGTATGTGTATTATAACTTTATGTGTTAACGAAAAGCAGGCCAAATACAAAAACCAACAAAATCATGAAATCCGTTAACAACCGAATATGGTAGAAAAAGTTTCAATTACCCTGGCCCGACCCTCTCCCATTTTTCGATTTGTAAAATTTTTAATTAAATCAGCAAAAATTTGTAGCATTTATAACAATTGAAAAATCAATGCCAAATAAAGGCTTTCAAATAATCAAATCAAATATGCCAAACTGGAAACAACATACGTATATTCGGGACTTCTAAACTAAACTAAACTAACTGAAATGCTACAGCACCTGTAACTTTAACCCTGTAATTAACCCAAACAGTTCCATTGGCCAAAATCATCAAGAACACATTTCGAAAGGGAGAGTCGTGAATGGAGGCCAGTTTGCTGTTGATAAAACAGGAGTTTGGAACCCAAATTTCTTTGAGAATTTCATAGCCCAAAGTGATGTTACCCTTGCATGGATTATGATGGTCATATCTAAAAACAATGGAATAATTTATACCGTTATGCAGTTGTTTCAAGCCTAAACACTTCATAATTGCATAACTTACTGTGGATAAACAGCATATTAGACAACTGAAAGTCATAACTATAAGTCTACAGTTTAGTTTTAGCTTAGTTTTGGTGCACTCCCATTTTCCAAGAATACAAACATCAGCCTGTAGCAGAAGCAGATGTCAGACAAGATTTACGTATATAAAATAAATGGCGTAAAACTGAGGAATATATATGCCTAGTCTTTGGCTGACGATCCAAATTTCGCCTACAGTACGGTATGATTGGCAGTAAACGAACTTAACTAAAAAAGTGTAATCTGCTAAAGACACTATCCAGCCAACTTTTATACACGCTCTATTTTAAACCTCAATGCCGGATCTTCCCACATTTCATTGATATAGATATCCAGTTCAAAGTCTCCAGTGAGTTCAGAAACTGTGGTAATCTCTTGAATCCAATACTCCACTCTCACATCGACGCCGCTGGGATCAGGCAATCGATAACGATTATAGACTGTCTTATTCAACAGTATTGACAGTATCACACTATCATTGGCGCAGTGTTCGTTCCCAACACTGGTCACCGCCGAAGGAGTGGTCATTTCTGGAAACCAAGAGGCTAAGCGTCTGGACAGCCTGTGACTGGGCGGCAGATGACTCAAACCTAGCAGTGTCAACGGCGTTTCGGTTTCATCTAAATTTGAAAAATATGCAGTGTTCATTCAGTAACTTTATCTTTAGCAGAATTGCACACGTACATTATACACTACAAATGTTAATTTTGCCAAGAATGAACTTCACTAACAGTTTTGAACAGTTACGGGCCATGGTGATTGTCCTTACTAAATCGCTTTGAAGCTGCGTTTCCAAGCCAGTAATTCAACACTTAAGGTGGTGATTCCTTTTGGGCACATATTGTTGTTTGGCGGCGTAAATCAAGATGAATATTGATGAAACTTTTCGAAATAAGTTCTTTTAGCGTTCTAACACCCTCCGCGCAATCTCGATTCAAAAATTCTAGATTTCCGGTCAGAGTGGTTTTCCCCAATTTCTGAACGTTTGGCAGCTACTATACAGTTATGACTATATTCATTCGAAAGATCTCATTGAGCTTCACATTTTTGTTTTTTAAAGTAAGTTTCTAGCTTTTCTCTACCGTGAGATATAGACGATTTTCTTTGTTTTGGCGTCGAAAACTTGTCATTTTTGCAGAAATCAAATTATCCAACATTTCTTGAACTACGCAAGCCGTAAAGTCAAACTAAGGGGGTCGATCTGAAGGTCTCACAGGGACAAATTATCCGACGCATGATCGTCTTCCAACTGCTATCCTGTAGGCTGCTATCATAAAAAATGTAGTTTTTGCAAAAACACGACCAATTTTTTCCAAAGATTGTGGAGCATTCACCATGCAAGCTGGAGGGCTGCTACTGAACAAATGTATTCTGCACAAATATACCCAGGGACGATTTTTTAATTGCCCCGATTGCTGATTTCTAGCTAAAGTAATCGCTTGACAAATTTGGAAAAAGTAGGCAAAATACAGGTTACGCACACATTTCAGCTTATTTCTCTATAACGAAGAGCGATTTCACAATAAATAAAAAATCGTCCCCAGCTATTTGATGGAGGTATCGAATGATATAACCGATGTCTCGCGAAAAAATTTACTTGAGTCTGCAAAAATTCTGGAAAATTATTCTTCTTCTAAAATGTGCTAAAAATATTTTAGAAAGTCAACATTAGTTTCATGGCATGCACTAAAAAGAGAAGATGTCAAGCTACATTTTGATATAAAAATGGCTTCTTAACTCTAAGTAATGAATGCGTAATAATGGTGCAAACTTTATGTGACCAAAGGGAATCACCACCTTAAGGAAGGTTCACAGGCTCAGTCTTATGCCGCGTGTCGCAGAGTCTCATGTCGCGTCCCAGTAGCGTGTCGTTTGTTACGACAGTATTGCTAGTAGCTACAAAACTGGACAAATTGCTGCGTGTCGTAAGGAGTCGCGTTTTGTCGCGGGTCGCTTGCCTCTAGTCTTTAAAATATGGACTCTGGCTCATAAATAATGCACTGGAATATCCTGCGACAGGACATAAGTTACTGCGACAAGCGATCTGTAACTTACTTCAAATCCTTCGCGACATGCGACATACTACTTGCGATGAGCGACACGCGACACGTGACAAGAGACAGCCTGTGAATCAGGCTTTATGTAAATAGATGCAACAGTAATTATTATACAAAACCGAATCTGTTTAGTCTATTTCAAAATCAAATATTGAACATGTTCCATAAAAATTTTGCTAATTTCTATGCCAGAATGAGAGTGGAATAAATTCAGGTTCCAGAAGTGCAAATACCGGGTACGGTTCAAATATTTGGTATTCATTACGAACTTAAATTTAGGTATTGTAATTTTGATGGAAACCGAAATGTGATGAAAATGGGAAATTATAAACAGAACTAGGAGCTTCGGAATAAAACAAATACCAAAACTAACTTAAGATTAAGTCATCGTCATAAGAAGCCAGCAAATCAGGCACTGTAGATGCAATTAAAACTTTGGTAACGACTGCTTCTTCATCTGCATCTTGACAAACACATTTTGCAGAAAAATAATTCAATAACAAAAAATAGGAGCAATAAAAAGCTTGTTGCGTCCACATAGCAACGTAACTTTAGATAAATATTAGTAAGGCAGCCCAACCCAGTTCTCTTCTGCCAAAAAATAGTTGAACAAGTGCTCAAATTTAGTTCAGTTAGGCTCCAACAAACACTCAGAGACCCAGAAAGACTGCCAGGACTTCTGTCAAAGACCAGTAATTGAAAAGTGAACGTCAAAGCCTAAATTTAATATCAGCTTCTCAACTTTCTATCTCACTTTCTTACATTGCCCTTGCTCCAAAATTTATACAGGATATGACTGCTAATTCTGTGTACTTGACGCTTGAGATATGACAAAAAGTTTACAAGACGTTAGAAATGTTTATAACTAAGTCATATAAACTTTACCGGTAACACGGATCTAGAGATGGAAGCGGTTTGGATACCCAGAAAATAGGCCAAAACTGGGACAAATTAGGAGTGAACGGAAAATTTTGCCGCGCGTCCATGTCCGGAAAGAACTGAAATTCGCCGACGTCCATTATTCGACCTAAGTTCCTAATTTCTTCAGATGCCATCAGTCTGCTCTGTATAAATCTGTGGAATGGGAGATGAAAATCAAGTTGCTGAAAAATGAAAAAGCGCCTATATTATATTTTGTAAAAAATAGGACGCTAACAATGACATACACTTACATGCACTTTACAACAAAACTGTAACAAAACATAACACATGTAAATTCAATTAGAATACATATAGGTATTCCATATCGTTCACTTTCTATAACTCTAGCCTCAAAGCCATGGCAGGAGGTAAGACATTATTTCCAGTCGTTTAAGTGCTTCCTAGAGACTTCATGAGATATCATTATTAGTAGTTTCTGCCAGTAATGTCTTTCACTATTCAGCACCACCTTCAACATAATTAGGCGAAAAACACACATTCTGATAGTTTATTTTGTACTCTCATAGGAGTGGAAAAGAGCAATAGAGATGTAGCAATACATCAGTTTAATTGAGCCTTTGTACTTCGGGGTTTAGCCTCCACGATGACAACAAATCTCCTCAATAAATCTACCTAGAGTGAGGACATTTTAGTACCAGTTGAAAAAGTAGGTATCAGTTTAATCAACAAATGCGAAATTAAATATTCCCGACCTAAGAAAACCATGCGAAAAAGTTATTACCATATATAGAAATAAAAGCTAATTTAATTTGAGCACTATGCTGTATTATAAATGTGTATTCGCTAGAACAGAAAATCTATGCTTAATTTTGAACGGGCCTAATTTTGCCACTTTTTCAACTGATACCCCTCCGGCCAGAAGGACAATGAAATAAGTGAATAGATTTAAAATTAATATGCATTTCTGCGAATAAGCCTACATTCATTTATCCGTGTGTCCCTAATCAGAAATGCCAAGAAAAAGAACCACAAGCTTATAGCTTGTTGAGTTCAGAATCTTTATGGGAGGGTCATGTTCCAATAAATTCCATTATTTCAGACCATTGTAATAAAAATACCCATACTTAAAAGTTAAAACTAATTACCACTTCTACGTACGTACATTTTTAGGTAATTCCTGAATTGTTAACATCTACGTATGCATAAAATTTTAACCACGAAGTATTTGTTTAATTTCTTAGTTTATCATAGTTCGTATCTCCCTGTGCACAGGAACCCAAGAAGGAACAGCTAGTAATTCTGTGACCCTCCTTTAAGATTAGAGGAAAGCCAGGACTCCAAAGGGAAGTCAGCTGGGACTGGTAGAGACGGAGAGAAATATCTCATCTCGGCTTCATAGTTAATTGGTTTAATACTTTTAAGATGAAATTGTTTGCGATTTAATCTCCAGACTGGCATTTCATATGGATATAAGCATGAATCTATTATTCATAATTGAGAAAGCGAGATAAGTAGCTGGCTGATAAGAAAGCCCAGCACTAAGTGATTAACCTCTCTTGCCTCAGAAAAGGAGCTCTGTTTACCACCAACAGGTTATTGTTAAGCACACCCTCTTTTCCTATCCTCCCGGTGGTCTTACGGTAGATCAGCTTCACTCTTTCTTCCAGCCAAAGGATAACTCAAGCACTAACATAAGTAAGATTAAGGCTGTACTACTGTGAGTTAGCTGCGATGCGATGCAATGGGATGCTGCTAAGTTAGTCATCTGTTAATTTTAAAATAGTTAATAATACTAGAAAATCTTCAATTATATAACGGTTAAATATAGGTTAAAAACTACAGACGAAGACGCAAACTATGCAGAATCATGATGAACCAGACTCCGGTGTAAAAATACAGACCAGGACGCAGACTCAGTTATAAAATAGATTTCACTGTTTTAAGGTTCAGGATATGGTGGGGTGGATCCGGAGAGAAAACTGTAATTGTTCGCTGTTTATCTCCTACGCTAATCCAACCGATTGCCTTTACCCACACTCTAGTGTTAGATCTGTTGCGCATTGCCACTGGAGACTGACGAGTTCAAAAATTATAGCATTCATTTTGCAAAGAAGATCAAGGGGACCAAACATTTTTGTCGTATACGATTCAGCTTTAGTTAGCTAAGCAAAAGTTGTAACCTTAACCTGTAAACTTACACTGAACTAACATCACGTTGAATCGAAAACGGACTTCAAATTCGTGTTCTGCAACTCAGAAGACCAGGGTCTTTTCCAGATTACCCCCACCACTCAAATTCTTAAAACGTGACCCATTGAGCTGAAATTTGGTATGGGTGTGTTTTCGACTAAGTTGGGTTCAAATATCGAATATTTTCTATTTCCGATTTTTTCTATTTCGGATTCGATTTTTTCAATAAGCAAGGGACCATACTTTTCGTTAGCTCAGCATAAGCTTACAACTTATGGTTGCAACTTTATCTTATACCAAGCTAACGAAAAGTCGAATCGAAAGACTGACTTCAGATTATTCGTGATCTACGACCTCCGAAAACCTCTATATGCAACATTTCGGCAAAATCGCCGACAAAAATTTTTCGGTTGCCATTGCGCCCCCCCCCCTCCTTGCGAATCGAAAAGAATCGAATCTCTCGAAATCGAAGAATTTCATCGTCGTCGAAAACATACACATACCAAATTTCACCTCCGTTGGTGAAGCTTTAAAAATTTTGAGTGGTGGAGGAATCAAAAGACGTGAAGACCGCATATGCTTTTCAGCAAATAGCTGACAGACTTCGATTCCCGTTGCGACTTCAACTCCGAGAAACTTGGCCCCCTTACGAATCGAAAAACAAATTTTCCGAAATCGACAAATTTACTGAAATATGAACTTAGCGTGGTAGAACATGCACTAAATTCTAGCTCAGTGGGCCACAGCTCTAAAAATTTTGAGCGGTGAGGAGTAAACTATGGTAAACCCAATTCACTGCCCATTCCAGATTTCCGATTTTCTCGATTCCCCATTCCCGCCGTTCCCGATTCACAACCGCAAATCTAAATGGCAAGTTTTCACATGCCATTCAAGGTCTGGCTATTCTGCGATATTTTCTGTTTCTATCTCAAGTAACCTCACTCAAACCTCCGCTTGCAGTGGCTTAAACCAATTAATCTGCCACATTTCTTACCTACTTCTTGCTCAACCTTTTTCCAAAGTGCCATGCAATTCTAAATAAGATGAAACCGGATCAAAAAATTAGACCCACTATCCGTGACCCACTTTCCCTTCTGGTGAGCCCCAGCTAACACCTGTTTCTGTTTGAGAAAGATCCATTCGAACTGTCCTAAGAGACGCAACATGTCTTCAACTCATTTTTTATTTCTGACGCTTCTCGTCGATTTAAAAGAACACTAATGGCATTATCTAACATATGCTGGTGGCAGATTAGAGGGAGGGGGAGGAGAGCGGGGATTTGTGCTGCCAAATCAACCGGATCCTTGTAGCTTTGTCAAAAACTGGAAAAACCCGGATTTTGGAGGAGGTCAGCTGAACGCCCTAGGAGGGCGAAGTTCAGGTCTAAGAGAAGGAGAACGCCCTTTTAAAGCCTTATTGTATGGTTATAATTAATTAGGGACTACTGATTTATTTTTAAAACACTCGCCATCATCATACATGGAAACTTTTTTGTTCCAAATTGAAAATAAGCACAAAATTTACATATAAATTTTCAAGCAAAAAAGTAATATCGGGATAGCGGGACTCGCACCGCACCTGAAAAGACTCGCTAGTGCCCGCGTATTGTGAAATGCTTCGAACTCTAGCCTCAAGCACCTGCAAGTCCATCGCCGCAGTTAAAGGAGCTAATCTAAAATTAAGCCATTCTTCCAAGTATGCGTGCTACCACAGATTTGAAAAATGTCTAAAGGCCGGTTCACGCTCCGACACAGCAACGAAGAAACAGACGAACGGAAGACGGAGAAATTTCTCCGATGAAACAATTTTCTATTTTGCGAATTGCGACTGAAGATTTGAAACATTTCTAACAATTCCTGTTTCAGTAACTATGATCACTGTCGCCCTTGCATATATACTCAGTTCGCGTTATCAGTGTACCGCTAACTTTTAGAGTTAAACCTGCAAACCAGTGGAAATTGCAGGTATTTTGTAGTGAATACTACATAGCAAGAGTACATAATATAAGAGTGTGTCATTAGGCACACTCTATGTTATCAGAGCAAAAACTATGCTCTGCTCGCTAACGGCCCACCCCCCGCAAATCAGACCCTAGTGCCCCCCTCCCACAAATCAGTACCTAGTCGAAACGGGGGTACGCTCACTCGCTCTATGTTTATGTGCTAAGCTTGAAAACACAAGCAGTGCGTGCGCGAATTTTGTGCCTGCTTCGAGCTTTAGAACACAAACATAAAGCACAAAAGTCTTTGAAGTGAAGGGTCTAATTTGCGGGGGGGGGGGTCGTTAGCGAGCAGAGCATAGTTTTTGCTCTGATAACAGAGAGTGTGCCTAGTGGCACACTCTTATATTATATACTCTTGATACTAGTGAATACTGTGGTGGAACGGTAACAAAAGTCTGTGTTATGGCGTAATGCCTGATGAAGGGCGGCCCTCCTTCCACAGATGTAGTTAACAATTGAGTTGTCACTCCTGGCTTCGGGCTGAAAATCCGAAGACAAGTACCGGCAAGAGTTTATTATAGGAAGAGTGACACTCAGCTCTTCCCAATAGAATAAGTTTGCAAGATGCTCGAAATAGTAAGGCCAAAATCTCGGGGGGGGGGTTCTCAGCGTGTAAACATACAACGCTGACATCTTTCAGAAACGGACGTTTTTGCTAAATTAAATGCTATAACTTGGGCTAGCAAAATCGTACCGCAATAATTTTTATATCATTATGGGCCTATTTCCTTAAAGATTAAAATGGTCGGATTAAACGGATTAAAAATCAGCCGGATTAAAATTTTAATTGCTGTTTCTTTAATGCTGGATTAAACGGATTAAACGCGTTAAAATTAACTCGTTTAATCCGACCATTTTTAATCCGCGGATTAAACGAGTGGATTTTAATCCACTTAATCCGCCATTAAAGAAACAGCGATTAAAAATTTTAATCCGCCCACTTTTAATCCGTTTAATCTGCGTAGCTGCAGGAAGATTAAAAACTAGTTGAAAATGACGGTCACTGATTAAACGGATTAAAATTAATCTTTAAAGAAACAGCGAATAAGCAGGTCGGATTAAAATTAACTCTTTCATTTTTTAATCCGAAGTGTGAATAAAGAAACAGGATTAGATTAAAATTTTAATCCTAGGTGCATTAAAGAAATAGGATTAAATTTAATCCGTTTAACTCGTTTAACTCGCTGGATTAAATTTTAATCCGTTTAATCCGAGTTGCTATTTCTTTAAGGAACTGTCTCAAATTAAAAATCAAATAATACGATTTATTAAAACGTTTCATGTAGCAGCTGATATGCGTTTTCTTATACATTTATTTTGTCTGACAGCCAGAGTTTTTTACTTTTTGCTTACAACAAAAACTAGGCTAAAAACCTGAAGCTATTGTACAGCAGTGTGGAAAAACGTAAAAGGGAAGCAACATTATGAAGTTTTCTAGTTTTTAGTTAAGTAAAAAATAAATCGCATATACGATTTTGCAAACGCATTTTTGTAGAAAAATACGATTTATTTCATTTTGAAATTTGAGACAGTTCCTAAATGCGGATTAATTTTAATCTAATCCGTTTAATCTTTAAAGAAATAGGGCCTATGTTGTGTAGAATGAGATCTTTTTAACGGTATAAAAATTATGTAGTTTGCTTCAAGCAATCTCTTACAAAACCGGCAATAAAACATCCTTTCCACGAAAATTCTAGGAATTTCACCATTTCTTCAAAATGCCTTACGTTGTTGCCGGATTTGTAAGAGATTGCCTAAACCTAACTACATAATTTTTAAATCGTTAAAAAGATCTCATTCTACCCAACACAATGATATGAAAATTATGGCTGTACGATGTTCTTAGCTCAAGTTATAGAATCTGACGAAAACGCCGGTTTTTGAAAAATGTCAGCGTTGTATGTTTACACGCTGAGAAGCCCCCCTCCCCCCGAGATTTCAGCCTTAATGTGTCGAGCATCTCGCAAGCTTATTCTATTTGGAAGAGCTGAGTGTCTTACTCTTCCTATTATAAACTCTTGGTACCGGCATCCTATAACCTTCTGTAGGTTGGAGTTCTCTCCGGGGCCCTTACCGATACCTTATTAATAAATGCTACGTATAACCGGAAACGAAAGCATTTATGGAGGCGGAATCTGTAGCATTTGGAACCGGACCCGTTCCAGTGAAATTTGTCTCAGATGATTTGAAAAATGTAAACCAAAATTAAGTTTTCAGACTGCAAATTATGAAAATTTCTCTACGTTTGAGTTTGAATTTTCAGTCTGCAAATTCTGAAAATTTCTCTAGCCTTTGGATGTGGTTTTCTGGGAGTCTTCAGTCTGCAAATTCTGAAAATTTCTCTAGCCTTTGAATGTGGTTTTCTGGGAGTCTACCGAAACCTATGCGTTATTATTCTCCACCAAGTAGAGTTCAAACGACGTCCTGCAGAAGTTAACTTGCACAAGGGTTCCTGCTGTAGTTTCTACTGGAACTAAGATTAATACCTACTTGATTGAAACTTTTTACATATTCTTATACTTTTTAGCACTTTTTATACTGTTAAAAACAGGCGTAAAAATTAAATACTTTTTAAATGTCAATAAACAACCTTAAGCATACAACAACTTCGGGACAGAATATTTTGCTCCAATTCATATAAAAATAAAAATATTTTTAATCATAAGCATTTTGGAAAAATCTAAATTGGAACCGAAACCGGAAGCTAGACCGGAACCGGAACGAGATTTTCAAGGACTAATACGAAAATATACATAAAAGATACTGTTTCCATGTTAGGTATTCCGACTCTAGCCGGAATAAAATATAGAAATATCAAACTCAGTAAAACGAAATAGCACCGTTACATTAATGGCAGGTTTTCATCAACGTAGACGTTTAAGAAATAATTTAAACAATATGATAGCCCTCCTATTCTTCATTTAGTCATTTTTCTAATGCTTACTCTTACATACGCTAGCTAGTTACAAAAATCAATGCTCAGTATTCAAGAGTTAATATACTTCACTTTATTTAGATCATGGAACCGATAGATCTGACCAAGCCAAGCTCAACTCCAACTCAAAAGAGAAAACTTTTCAGGCCATTTGAAGAAGATGACGACCAACCTAGTCCAAAACAGAAACTAAAAGAGCAAAAAAATATTGTAAATCCTATGGCATCCCCTATATTTCAAAAGGCTGTTTCCGGTCAACCCAATTCTCCAGCAGACTTTAAAGGTGCCAAATGGCCAATCGGCCACGACTTTAGGAAACCAAGCTGGCCACCCCACAATGGCTACTATATGGCAATGCCTCCGTCCATACCGCTTCCACCGACTCTTCTAACCCTGAACAGACCGCCTTATATAGGATGGCATCACACGCCCTGCCCTCTCTTTGCCTCTCTCTGGGCCAACCGGAAGGTTCATCGACCTCTCTGCGGCAAATACGTAAAAAGTGGCCCGGGTGCCAGCGCCTATGTACTACTAGCTCTAAGAAGAAAGCTAGTCCACAGACAGCATATGAAATTTTATTTCCAGACCATGATGCAACATTCTGACAGACTGACGGCGGCCGCTGCCGCAAGAAATGGCAGATGTGGCGTTCCGGTGGCTTCCTGAACTCGTAAACGTATGCAGTAAATGTCAATTTTTGTGAACGTGCTGTAGTCTAAACTAAATTAAAAAGTAGTAACCAGACATGTGCAGGAAGCGAAACCTTGGGGAGTTGTGAGTGAACCAAATTTTTCCGGCTTTTGCCATAATAACTCGAAAAATCAGGGTTTTGGGGGACATGAGCAACCCCTCAGGGGGTGTGCTCCAGGTTAGAGGCGGGTGGGGTGAACCTCCCAAGTACACGTAAGGTAGTAAATCTAACCTAATCTTATAGCTTCGTAACCTAACTCCTAACTGCATGCAATAAACCTCGGTTAACCCAGTGGTTTCTTACTGCGCTACAAGTCGAAGATCATGTCAAGTCTAGAATTAAAAAATTCTAGCACGTCTCTGACCTGACTTCTAGCCAGAAGTCATGCAATTCCGAGTGAGTGCCAGAGGCACTTATCTCTTGGCTCCGCATTTATCCGAGAAAACCCAAGGGGCAGCCGTTCTTTCGGGGCTGCGTGCCACCACAGACTTGACAATTGCCTCGGGTAAGCTGTATGGGCGGTTACTTAGTGTCACCTCAAGCTCAAAGTTGCTTTCAAAACAAGAAAAAGAAAATATGGCACTAACTAGATAACCACATTGGAATGAAAAGTTTAAAAAATTGCATGCAATGTGAAATAATGCTTTAGACAAAATTTATTTATTTATATTTGTTTATATTATGGTTTAACGTAATTTTTTCCAGTTTAGTAGTTATCTTTTTTCATCTAATTTGAGCTACACTAGCTAGCAGCATGTATATAACTATTACATATCCACTTTCATACAATATCGTTTTGTTCAAATTTAACGCAATGTGATAACAACAGCTCAAGAAACTGTTTCAGTCTGTCAAATGTAAACTTTCAATTAACATATATGTAATAAACAAATAATGCCTGGCATTTTCCTAGGCAAAACTTTCTCGGGGATCTGAGGGCGCCCTCCCCCCACTAGGTCTGGAGAGGACCTATTTCTGGGAGGGAGGAAAGATGTTTTCGAAAAATGCTTAGAAAAGCTATTTTTGCTCAGACCCAAAAATTTAACTATTTAATTGCCTAAATTTATGCTTAAAAAAGCTAAAAATGCTAAAAAGGGACAAAAAATCCGGCGAAGCCGAAGCCGGAAGATTTTTCGAAAATTGACCCTCAAAACCTCATTTTTTCTGGGAAGTTTTAGGTGCAGGGGAAAGGACAAAATCATGGCGGGCGACCCAAGTCTACAGGGAAACCGATTTCTGGGGGGGCCTCCTCTGTAGGAAAAAGCCAGAAGCTAATAATGTACTCAGAAATAATGCTAAAATATATAATGCTTGTTTGGTCGATCGTTATGGTAGGTTAAGTATCCACAGTGCACAAAGCTTTCCAGTTTATGGAAAGCTTTACGAGCTGACAATAGTTCTGCAAGCCCTAAGCGTGCTATTTAATTGTACCAATACAATTGCAGCATGCCTTAATTACCTACTCTCAACCATGTTACATACAATTGTGCTTGTGGTGTAGGGGAACAAACAACAAAGTACAGCAAGTTCTCCCAATCTGATAACAGCGACTTCATGCCCGCGGCCCGCGCTTATTTATAACACTCTTATTTACTCTTCATAATAGTAAGAGTTTAATCTAATGTAATGATGTAATAAACAAAAACATATGTAATGAACAAAAAACAAACAAAAGCACGTAAAGATAACATACAAACCACAAAGTATATATATAAGTGAACTAAAGCCTGGTTCATACTTTTTGTTTTTTGCTTTGTGCTTTTGTCCTTTTCAATGAGTGTTTTGTGCTTTGTCCTTTGTAGCTGGTGCTTTGTGCTCAGGAGAATGCGTTCATACTTGCCGTAAGGACAGTAAAGCACAAGTCACGAGATTCGGTTACCAGACTTACAAATACACGGAAAGAAAAGTATTCACATTCAACCACAACTTTAATAGAAAACCAAGTTTCATGCGTAAAAGCAAGAATTTAAGGTATTCTGAGCTAATTTTTCAAGCCCTTATAAGCAACAGCACGAAATACTTTTAGAACAATGTATATAAATAAATGGATTAAGATAATTATAAAACTTTCTCAAGCTAGTATACAGAAATCAATCATTGAGTTGCAATCTATAGTCTAGGCAGAATACTGCTATATAATTTTTATTTTTTCGAGCATTTCCATGATTCAATGTATCTATGTACATAATCATATGTCTTCCCTGATAGTGTATTCATTCGGTGGTATTTTTCGTGTTCAGCTTCTTATTCTATGCCTGATCATTTTTATTGGATAATGCCAAAAATACTGGAATTTGATTGGCTAAGCACAAAAGCACATCTCAAAATGTTGAACTCGGCTCAACATGTGAAAGTACACCCGAAAGCACTACTTCACATCACAAACATAACAAATCACAAAGCAAGCGAAGTATGAACCGAGCTTTAAGACTCTACCTATACTACAGCATAAATGTGACAACTAATAACTACATGAAATGGACACAACTTTACTTCATTCATCCGCGTAATACACCGCTGTGGGTGGATTAGCAAGCTATTACGTAATCTAGTTGCGTTACGTGTGACCTGTCCTCCTGCACAGTGCACACAGTTTATAAATGTATGAAATGAGTCACTTGAGCTTAGGCGCAGACACGGTTTCGAAGAGTTGAAAACTACAAAACAAGAATGAACTAATTAACCTCGAAGGATTATGATGAACAATGCTACATGTATTTCAGTAAAAACATTTGCAAAGTTTTACAAAGATACCCCTCGTATAAATTAGGCAGACGAATAGCGTTAGTCAGAAGTCTGCTCCAGTCCTGACAGGAATCAGCCAGCTCCATTCTATCAAACCCAGTTAACATATCTCTCTCCTGCTGGGCTCTTTTCGTAGTAGGAATAACTTTCATCGTTCCGGAGCTTTGCGGAGGAATAATGTTACATAACAACACAACCACACTCTGCTTAGAATACAACAATTTAGCTACAGGCGGCTACTTTACAGGTTTTGGTGTTGTTGCCCTTGCACTCAATTTGATCACAATCAAAGTGGTACACAGGTGCGAAATATATACAAATTCAACGAAATGTCTCATGATTTCACAGTGTTTACTGAATGGACTTCAATCACTGTTCTATTGTGGATATCTTGGACCCATCATAGGCATTAACCGTGAAACGATGTTCTCACAATCCACAAATCTGCGCATTTGCGTCATATTTTGGATAAACGGATCTACATATGGACAGTTAATAATGGCAATTCAACGATGTTTCTGCTGCTACAATTCTGAGAAAGCTAAAAAAGAAATTTACCTTTCGAAACACTGCAATCCTCTGCACTGTTTCAGCCCTATGTTCTTTAACAGTTACCTCATTATCTGGTCTTGCATGGGGAAAAGGCTACTTCAGTGTTTGTCAGCTAACATGGGTTGGATGGAAGCATAAGACTGAAACTGCTGCATTAGCAAATAACATAGGACTTACGCTTCGAATAGGCTGTATCATATGTGTTGCCATTTGCTACGTAATTGTGGCAGCACTGATCAGAAGAAAGGCCACTTACGGGAAATCGTGGACGAGACTAGAAGTCAGAATTACCATACAGACGGTGCTTTTGGTTGCCATTAGATTTGCGCACATGATGCTATATGGTCAACTCATTCAGAAGGTCAACTCTTCATTTAGTAGACAGATTTCAATTGGAGTAGTAGAGACAAGCAAAATTTTCATTGCCTTAGCAGACCCAATTGTCTACCTGTTTGGTACAAGGAAAACATTATTTTTCAACCTTAGATCAGCCAATTCACTCTCTATACGAAAGAAAATTGCGGTAGTGCCAGTTGCATGGGCTATATCTCCTCAAAGCTGACTGCGATACTGAGCTTTATAAGAAGGACAAAATCCTCAGATGCAGAAGGAACATATATGTAAAGGAACTGCGCATAGCTCATACACAAATATCTGATCTACTTTAACCGAAGCAATGAAACATAAATTAACAAAACCCTGATTAAATAACATTGGCATACCATTTAACATACAAATCGTAATAATATATAGAATGGAATAAATAACATAAAAGCATAATGCAAAAATCCAAAGATGTTGGTCAGTGGAGGAGTGTGAATTTAGCTGTTTCACCGTCTTTATCACCCATAAGAAGATTAGGGAAAGTAGTTTCGCTTAGGAAAAGAAAATAAGGAAAAAGCTTCAAATCAAAAATGGCAGATCAGAACGGAGCAAAATGTGAAATTTATCTTGACATGGGGCCAAGCAGTCTGTAAAAAATCATGCCAAGGCTTTAATCTAATAAAGGATTTCTAAGGTTGTATCGTGCCCAGGCGGCTGAAAGCGGCTCGCTACCGCTGTTTGTGACAGGGCCTGTTAGGCCCCAGGCTAACTGGGATTTCTCAATATATATTTCTTTTCGATATTCAATAGATATACATTATATTGTTGCCAGATTTTGAAGAGATTAGTAAACATCATATACAGGGATACATACCACGCATCCGCATACGGAAAATTTATATTCAAGAATAATTTAGGACTCTCCCACGATCTTCTATTTCCTCCTGACTTGGACCAATAGCTTTAGCATCATATCCTTAGACCTCTCCTAGTAGTAGACCCTGCGGTAGTTCAACACAACAAAATGATGATAACTTACGTGTATTCCTAGCAGCTAATCTAACAGTACATGCAAACAGCTATATTCGATGAGTATTCAACTGCTTAAATTTTTATTGACTGACATTGATAGCTCTAAGCTAAGACGAAACGTGAAATCCCGCGAATATGGGTTGTTCGGCGAAGCTGTGCCCATATTAATTCGCTCACACCCTAGTCCTCTTCTATTTTTTAACCTAGCCCCATATTAAGCATTTTAAAGACTAGTACTCTCTTGATTTTGCAACCTCACCATCACCCATATTACTTTTTCATGCTCCAGAGGAGCATTTTCATTTCTTGTCCTTCTGTCATTTTAAAGGATCCCTTTCCAGCAAGGCGGTAATGGATACAATGAGCTTGAGCAGTGCCATGCTAAACGAGCGTAGTCGATTTAGAATATATGCCCCCAACAAAACGCCGAAAAACGCTGTTTTAAGGGGTTTGACACTGGTCAATAGGCCCCATAGACCGTAGTGATCACTGGTCACTCCCTCGATTTCGGCAATATGCCCATTGAAACGAGCGTAGTGGATTTACTATATATGCCCCCAACCAAAACGCCGCAAAACGCTGTTTTAAGGGGTTTGACCACTGGTCAATAGGCCCCATAGACCGTAGTGACCACAGGTCACTTCCCTCAATTTCGGCAATATGCCCATTGAAACGAGCGTAGTCGATTTACTATATATGCCCCCGATCAAAACGCCGAAAAACGCAGTTTTAGGCCGTTTGACCAGTGGTCAATAGGACTCCTAGGCCGTAGTGACCAGTGGTCACTTCTGTCGGTTTCGGCAATATGCCCATTGAAACGAGCGTAGTCGATTTACTATATATGCCCCCTACCAAAACGCCGAAAAACGCAGTTTTAGGCCGTTTGACCAGTGGTCAATAGGCCCCGTAGGCTGTAGTGACCAGTGGTCACTTCTGTCGGTTTCGGCAATATGCCCATTGAAACGAGCGTAGTCGATTTACTATATATGCCCCTACCAAAACGCCGAAAAACGCAGTTTTGGGCCGTTTGACCAGTGGTCAACAGGCCCCATAGGCTGTAGTGACCAGTGGTCACTTCCGTCGGTTTCGGCGATATGCCCATTGAAACGAGCGTAGTCGATTTACTATATATGCCCCCGACCAAAACGCCGAAAAACGCAGTTTTAGGCCGTTTGACCAGTGGTCAATAGGCCCCGTAGGCTGTAGTGACCAGTGGCCACTTCCGTCGGTTTCGGCGATATGCCCATTGAAACGAGCGTAGTCGATTTACTATATATGCCCCTACCAAAACGCCGAAAAACGCAGTTTTGGGCCGTTTGACCAGTGGTCAACAGGCCCCATAGGCCGTAGTGACCAGTGGTCACTTCTGTCGGTTTCGGCAATATGCCCATTGGAACGAGCGTAGTCGATTTACTATATATGCCCCCTACCAAAACGCCGAAAAACGCAGTTTTGGGCCGTTTGACCAGTGGTCAATAGGCCCCATAGGCTGTAGTGACCAGTGGTCACTTCCGTCGGTTTCGGCGATATGCCCATTGAAACGAGCGTAGTCGATTTACTATATATGCCCCCGACCAAAACGCCGAAAAAAACGCAGTTTTAGGCCGTTTGACCAGTGGTCAATAGGCCCCGTAGGCTGTAGTGACCAGTGGCCACTTCCGTCGGTTTCGGCGATATGCCCATTGAAACGAGCGTAGTCGATTTACTATATGCCCCCGACCAAAACGCCGAAAAACGCAGTTTTAGGCCGTTTGACCAGTGGTCAATAGGCCCCATAGGCCGTAGTGACCAGTGGTCACTTCTGTCAGTTTCGGCAATATGCCCATTGAAACGAGCGTAGTCGATTTACTATATATGCCCCTACCAAAACGCCGAAAAACGCAGTTTTGGGCCGTTTGACCAGTGGTCAACAGGCCCCATAGGCTGTAGTGACCAGTGGTCACTTCCGTCGGTTTCGGCGATATGCCCATTGAAACGAGCGTAGTCGATTTACTATATATGCCCCCGACCAAAACGCCGAAAAACGCAGTTTTAGGCCGTTTGACCAGTGGTCAATAGGCCCCGTAGGCTGTAGTGACCAGTGGTCACTTCCGTCGGTTTCAACAATATGCCCATTGAAACGAGCGTAGTCGATTTACTATATGCCCCCGACCAAAACGCCGAAAAACGCAGTTTTAGGCCGTTTGACCAGTGGTCAATAGGCCCCATAGGCTGTAGTGACCAGTGGTCACTTCCGTCGGTTTCGGCGATATGCCCATTGAAACGAGCGTAGTCGATTTACTATATATGCCCCCGACCAAAACACCGAAAAACGCTGTTTAGACTGAGTTTTCCCAACTTTGACCCTGGGCGAGGAACCACGGGAGCCATGCTGACCAGTGGTCACTTCGGGCGTTATCGGCAGTATGCTCATCGTTTTCAGCGACCCCGATTTACTATATATGGGGACCACCCCGAGGTCGAAAAACGCCATTTTTAGTGACTTTTAGGCCATTTCTAGCAAAAGTGGGACTTAGAAACTTTTCGCCCAAACAGGCCAAAAAATGCAAAGTTTGGGCCCATCTCCTGAAAGCTAGGGAGCAAAATTAAAAAATCCCCCTCGTTACTTTATGCACCCCTACTGGTAATTTTCAACAAAAGATACTAGACCTCTCCAGCTTCTACACAGTTCTAGAAAAGTGTGACCAAAATTTGCGAAAAATAGCGAAAGTCCGACTTTGGGACCTTGGCACAGAGCCAAAATTGGCCAGGTGCCAAAATGACCAAAAAAGGTAGCATGGGGGGATCCTGTCTACCAACATATAATAGTAGTATGGTCCCAAAATGCCCACATCGTTCCAACACTTTGCCGTAAAATGCATTTCCAATAAGCGTTATTCACCGAGAAAAAAAAATAAACGCACGGTAACTAACTATCGCCTAGTGCAAAAATTCGAAGTTTCGAATTCGAACCAAAAGTATGGTGATACTTGTAGTACTACCCGAGTTGTTTACAATGGTAACCTTTTTACTACCGCCGGACCTCTAATTAGCTGGCACCAGGCCAACACGGTCTCCAGAGGGCCGCGCAGACGCCTTTATACCCATATTATGTAGGGCGCATTATATATATATATATATATATATATATATATATATATATATATATATATATATATATATATATATATATATATATTAAAATTTGGCGAGGAAATATACAGCTGCTTGATTACACAAAAACAGCTAACATTACATACTTCTACAGACGGTTCGTTATTTGATCTTTGATTGACTTTCGTCTCAGATACCGAAGAAGTATATAGCTTACACCGACTTGCACCGTTGATAGTTAACTCGAAGTTAAGCCGGGTTCACACTGGAGTCTTAAGTCGCAAGTCTTAAGTCTTTAGAGCTTAAGACTTGGTAAATTGGTTCACACTGAGTCTTAAGTCGTAAGGTCGTAAGTCTTAAGCTTCTAAAGACTTAAGACTTAAGATTCGCTTGATTCACACTGCAGTCTTTAGTCGTAAGTCTTAAGGTTTTTAGCTTGCTTAAGACCTTAAAACTGGACATGAAACAAATTCATCTCTTAAGACTTAAGACTAACGACTAAAGACTAAAGACGTCAGTGTTGTCCGGGAAATTTTTGGGTCATCCTAATTTCTTGATGCAAGCAACTAAAAATTAGAACTTAGGAACGAATATGGTTTTAAATTCTAAATCCAATCCAATGAATATAGAAATTATAAATTAAAACTTAGGAACTTTCACAAATGGCAAAACATTAATGGGCTTTAAACTTTAGGCCACATATTTCACTAAATTGCTTAATGTTTAAAATCTGCTAACATTATCTTGCAAACAATGCATCTTTTAGCACTTAGACGTTAGGCTTTAGATTTTAGCGCTTAGAATTTATGCATTATTGTTTTGAAAGCTCGCCCAACTAAACAGCCAATCAGATTCCTGCTTGCAGCCAATAAAATTGTAGTGCTATCCAATAAAATTAAAGCTTTTCCAAACACCTCCTTGTTCGGTAGCTTATGTAAGTCTGCTAGGACTCAACAGCATGACCTTGCCTAAGTTTATGGAAGGTTTCGGTTTGACCATGACATTAAACTATTGAAGATGAGCACACTTACGAACTGCAAAACTTTTGATGCGAATAAGTCTATCCCACCGACGAAACAGCTTTTCCTAATCTGAATGAAGTGAAGAATGGAATGCCGCAAGCTTACTATGGAGCTACTAGTTTATATCTGGCCTCTTAGCACTCCATAGTCAATACCATGGATTTTAAAACGCTTCACTGGTGTTTCGGAAAGCCCTTTATCACCAGGATGTAGCACTTTTAGTTTTCCCGATAGTTCCTTGATACTACAACCCTCGTAAGTCATGATTGAAGCACTTCCGGAACAACTCATATCTGGTTTAAACTGCATAAATGCTGTTATAGCAGAATATTTTTTATTTTGAAGTTAAACAATAAATCCCCATCTAACAACAAACTGAAACTGTACAACTAACAAACACTGGCAATTGGCATTAGTTTTTTTATTTTAATTAGACTTTGAGGAGATGCTGAGATTTGCTGCAATTCAACATAGAAAAGTCATCCAATTTGCTGCACATGCTCGTTATGCAGTTTGAAAGAAAGGTTTTGGATGGAACAAAATCGGCTTTACTTAGTTAGCGTAACAGCAATTTTATTATTCCTAACAGAGCAAATACAAACGAAAGGGTTCTATAGAAACTTCCTGTAAACTATCCTTTTTGACGACATCGTTGTGATTTCATTGGCTGCAAGCAGGAGTCTGATTGGCTGTTTAGTTGGGCGAGCTTTCAAAACAATAATGCCTAAATTCTAAGCGCTAAAATCTAAAGCCAAACGTCTAAGTGATAAAAGATGCATTTATTTGCAAAAACAAGCTTCCTTTAAACATTAAACGTAGTGAAAATATGTGGCCTAAAGTTTTGTATGTTTTGCCATTTGTGAAAGTTCCTAATTTTAATTCATAATTTTTATATTCATTGGTTTGGATTTGAAATTTAAAACTGTATTCGATCCTACGTTCTAACTTTTAGTTACTTGCATCAAGAAATCAGGATGACCCAAAAATTCCCCGGACACAGTGTGAACCAAATCAAGTCAAGACTAAAGACTTTAAGCCTTAAAACTAACGACTTAAAACTAAAGACTTAAGACTCCAGTGTGAACCCGACTTTATTAGTAACTGGCAGTTAACAGTCAGTTAACTTTTGGTTGCCAGTTATAATCTTATTGCACAGTTTACAGTTAACGTCAATTGACCGTTAAGTTTAGAGTTAACTTAACGATCAAGCTTCCGTTTTAACCCTCAGCTTGATGACGGTTAACTGAACATCAGCGTAGCAATGACACGCTTTTTGAATTCTGGACCTACCGGGAGAACAACAGAAGGGTACTATTTTTCCAAGCGGTTTGCGAGGCGAGATCGGGATTGTAAATTTAAAAAAGTAAAAAACCTGGAAACATTTTTACATTTATTAACCAGTAAATTTCGGACTTTTTGTCAAATTTTTACAAGTTTTAACACTTTTTTTACACTTTTTAACCAGATTTCTACATATTTTTAACACCCTTTGACGCTGCTTTTTTCGAATTTTTTTCATATCTTACACTTTTTATTAACACTTTTCATCACCTTTTTACACCGCTAAAACAGGTATAAAAAAATCAATTACTTTTTACATCTAAATTAACAACCCTATGCTAGATTACTCCCGTCCATTTGCAATGGCTAAAAGAACTTCTGTCAGAGATATCGTTTTTCCAAACATTGAGTTCGATTTTTTGCTGCCTTTTGCCAACAGCTACTATTTTAGACTTTCAAAACGGCTACCGTATCCCCTCGAATGAAAACGCTAAACTTTAACGCTAAGTAATATCTTTAACTTTAATGTTAACGTCTATTTGTGATAGGGCAGAAAGATGAACAAATTTAAGCAATGCAAAATTTGATTCGCTAGAGCTGTTCTCACGTGACTGAAATAGCCGTTAAGTTTAACGTCAGGTTAACCGTCAATTTAACTGTCAGTTAACTAACGGCAAGTTAACGCCTTTTGGTGCAGGTAAAATTTAACTACCAGTTACCTGGCAGTTTGTTAACTGAGAGTTAGCTGCCAGTTCATGCTAACTGCCAGTTACTTTAACGACGAACGGTGCAAACGGCTATTAAAATAGAAAAATTACTCATCTTTCAAAGATTTCTATGCCTGTAAAATTTAGTTTTTTCTAAAACAATGTACTTCCATCTTGCGTCCTGATAGCACCACCTTCTATTTACCAATTTTTTGAAAATATATACCCGAAGGTAGCTAACCTCCGATTACATTCCAATGGGGTCTAACCTTTTCTTTAATGAGATTATTCTTCAAATATATAAGCAAAACTTGCTTAAGGTTTTATTCAGCGCTTTATCGTTCATGTCTGAACGAAAGTGCCCTCTGTGCTTCCACTACGAATTGGAATTGTAGAATAAAAAAATTCAAAAATTCGTTAAAACTAATTTAGACATTTACAAAACTGCATTTTGTAGCACACAGAATAAGTTAACAAAATTTGACAAATCAGAAGCATGAAAACTCAAATTACTAACTTCGAGAATAAAAGCTTTTTCTAGAATAAAACTTTCCTAATTTTTTAAGCTCGTTCTAATTGAAGCAGAAGCGTTAAGGTCACTACTGTTGATTCAAATTAACATTTGAAATTTCTCTTAATACCAAGCCTCAGCTTCCGAAAGCTGAAACGTGTCTCGATCACCTGAAAAGAGCAAGCGGAAAGTTAGTCTCACCACTCTCACCGTCAGTGGAAGCTGAAGCTGTGCCGTTTCCAGTTTAGGCTCCGAATTTATTCTATGTAGTTTCAGTTTCAATTCCAATAACTGTAGATTTATTTAACTTTTTGTCTGAAGCTCTTAATTATTATCAGTTTCACCCTCCATATTTCGGTTTCGGGTCTGAATTTGTTCAGTTTCAGCTCAAACTAGATTTTAAGTTTCAATCTTAGAAGTCTAGTTTGAATAATAAATAATATAAATATATATAATATAAAAATATATTATAATTATAACTAATATTATTATATAATAAATAAAATATAAATGAAATAATATAATAAATATATAATATATATTAATATATAAATAATATAATTATTAATATATAATATAATAAAAAGCGTGGAACCGGCCGGTTCCGGTTCTAATGAAACCAGCCATACCTCCTGCAACCTTTCATTCAATTATAATACAAACGTTTGATGACGTTTCGCAAAATTGATGTACATTGGAAAAAAATCCGGTTATTTCCTTATTTCAGAAGTCCATCCGCTATAACCACGATGTGTAATAAAGGAACTAAATACAATAAGGGCAGAATCGTAAAGGAAAAGGAAGGAAGTTTTTCTTGAATGGAAGAATTCCCTACGAAAACTAAAGAGCTGCCTAACAATCAACGTTAAGTAATCATTTAGTTACAATGCCGCAAGATGCAATGCAAGCCTTCAGCTGCAAAGGTTATTGCAAATGCAATGCAAAGGTTATTCTGCGGACGATATTTAATCTTGATATCTGCTGCAATCATTTCCAAGAATATAACCACACATGTCGTGTATATGCGACGCATCAAATTCATAACGATGGTAAACCTCGGAACAGATCTTCATCTAATCTAACCAACTGCATTTATAATCCACACTGCAATCTTTATTCAAGCAAATTTTAAGCGACAACAAACGCACAATTTCAACTACAAAACAAACATTAAAACTGATCATTCAGGTATTGGTGATCTAAATAATTGAAAAGTCAGTAACTAGTTACGAATAGGCTATGTAAGCCAAGCTAAGCATCCTTATACTTCAAAACGATTCCTTCCAAATACTCCAATTCCAAGGCCTTAGCGCTCGTCTTTTGTCGAATGGTATACTTCCCTCGTTTGTCCAAATTCTCTGTCATTTCCACCACGGTAACTTCAGCTGGTAGACTCAGAGGCTCAGATGTTAAATCCACTGTCTGGGTCAAGTTGGCGAAGCTAAGGACCACAGCGTAATTCTATAACAGAAGAGCACACAAACCACGAAACCGTTTCTATGTGACTTCCGTGCACTGCAGAGACTTTGTATGCAACGCAGACAGTTACTACGTTACACTTTCAAATTTACTGAGTGTGGACAGTTAATGGACGCTTAAATAGCATTCACAAGTATGCAACGCGGACAATTACGCTAAGACTGTTGTGTAAGGTCAAATAACGATTTTGACGAATCGTAACATTAATGACATTGTTTGTCAGAGTTAAAAATGTCGCCAGTCCATCACCAAGCTGTCGACCAGTGTGTTCTTGACACACGACGTAAGCAGGAGCAGGCCATTGGTACCGAGTCTCCGGGTCAGTTCGAGACACGTTTCGGACCGGGTCACCGAGTCAAGGGCTTCGGAACTTACAACAAATCTTAAAAATGTTTGGTTAAGAACTAATACTTTAGGTCAACTTTTTATGATACTCATCATACACAATTTGCATAATATCCTGGTAGTTCGAAATAGTTCAGTCACTGAAACTGAAACTAGGTTTCAGATTGTACAGGTTTCAGTATCAGTCCCTGAAACTGAAACTTTTTTAGGCTTCCGACTGAAACTGAAACTAAGTTGGGTAAAAAACTGAAATTCGGACTAAAACAGTTAATTTTTTCCTTAGAACTTGAAATTTTGAAGGTTTTGAGCTTCGATTCTGTATTCGATATAAAATATTGCTGAAGGGGAGGCTGAGTAAACACCAAACTGTGCTTTATGTTAACTCAGAAAGCTGGAAACCATTAACTGAAATTGAAACTCCGACTGAAACCTATACTGAAACTGAAACTATTTCGGACAACCGACTGAAACTGAAACTAGAATCGGCTACTGAAACAACACTAGCTCTAAATATCAATGCAGTACAACAATCATAGAACCGATGAGACTAAAACAACAACAATAAAAATGCTCCGGCGGAGCATGAAAAATGCAATATGGGTGACATTAGGTTGTAAATGGACAGAGGACTAGGTTTTAAAACGTTAATATGGGAGGGGCAGGTTGTAAATGCCAGGAGGACTAGGTTAAAAGCGCACTAATATGGACCAGCTTCGCTGAACAACCCATATTCGCGAAAACTGTCGAGAGCTTCTATCGGCTGCTGCTTGCTGTTGATATTGGCAGTTCTTCGAAAAATTGTACGATATGCCAGCACGGCCTGCAAGTATATGAGAACCTTTCTACCAGAACTGCATTGTTTATTTGGAATAAGCTTTAATATTTCAAAATCGTCCCGCTTGCTTTGAAAGTTGAAGAATGCAGGATCTTACTCGTATGTCATGTGGAGTGGTGCATGAGTGACCGCGAATATGGGTTGTTCAGCGAAGCTGGTCCATATTAGTGCGCTTTTAACCTAGTCCTCCTGGCATTTACAACCTGCCCCTCCCATATTAACGTTTTAAAACCTAGTCCTCTGTCCATTTACAACCTAATGTCACCCATATTGCATTTTTCATGCTCCACCGGAGCATTTTTATTCTTGTCCTATTTCATTTTTAAGGTTCTCAGTAAAAAGCAAAAACGTTAAAGCTGTGTGAAAGAAACTTTAAAAATTCCGCCAATCATTAATCGTCAACCGAAAGTACAGAACAAAGAAGCTTGAAAAGTTCCAATTTCATCCTTTTTCTCTATTTTGACAGAAATCCAACATCCAGTACCCATGGCTGCAATAGTTTTAGTTACTGTATATAGCATATAGCACTCTACTGCAGCGCAACCAAATGCAAACTTTACTGTCAGTGAAGGAAACTCATAAGACACGATTTGCAATGCTCTTCCGTACTTGTATACAAAGTTTCAGGCGATTGCTCTTTGTCTCTTGCTAGTGATAGGCCGTGCTGCACTTCAGTCTTCAGCAGCAGGCCGTGCTGCACTTCAGTCTTCAGCAGCACTCTACTGCAACACAACCAGACGCAAACGTCAATGCCAAAGAAGGAGACTTACACGGCACATTTTCTAATGCTATTCCGCTGTTGCCTGCAGAATTTCAGGCGATTGCAAGTTATCTGTAGCTAGTAATAGGCCGTGCTGTACTTCAGCAGCACTCTACAGCAGCGCAACCACATGCAAACTTTACTGTCGGTGAAGGAAACTCATAAAACACGATTTCCAATGCTCTTCCGTACTTGTATACAAAGTTTCAGGCGATTGCTCTTTGTCTCTTGCTAGTGATAGGCCGTGCTGCACTTCAGCAGCACTCTACTGCAACGCAACCATACGCAAACGTCAATGTCCAAAGAAGCAGACTTACACGGCACAATTTCTAATGCTTTTCCGCAGTTGCCTGCAGAATTTCAGGCGATTGCTGTTTGTCTGTTGCTAGTGATAGGCCGTGCTGTGCTTCAGCAGCACTCTACTGCAGCGCAACCATACGCAAACGTCAATGTCCAAAGAAGCAGACTTACACGGCACAATTTCTAATGCTATTCCGCTGTTGCCTGCAGAATTTCAGGCGATTGCAAGTTATCTATAGTTAGTTATAGGCCGTGCTGTACTTCTACAGCACTCTACTGCAGCGCAACCACATGCAAACTTTACTGTCGGTGAAGGAAACTCATACGGCACGATTTGCAATGCTCTGCCGCACTTGTGTGCAAAATTTCGGGCGATTGCAACTTAACTGTAGTTAGTTATAGGCCGTGCTGTACTTCAGCAGCACTCTACTGCAGCGCAACCACATGCAAACTTTACTGTCGGTGAAGGAAACTCATACGGCACGATTTGCAATGCTCTGCCGCACTTGTGTGCAAAATTTCGGGCGATTGCAACTTAACTGTAGTTAGTTACAGGCCGTGCTGTACTTCAACAGCACTCTACTGCAGCGCAACCACATGCAAACTTTACTGTCGGTGAAGGAAACTCATACGGCACGATTTGCAATGCTCTGCCGCACTTGTGTGCAAAATTTCGGGCGATTGCAACTTAACTGTAGTTAGTTACAGGCCGTGCTGTACTTCTGCAGCACTCCACTACAGCGCAACCATGGGCGTAGATAAGGGGGGGGAGCGCCCGGGCGGGCGCCCCCCCCCCCCAAAGCACCTTTGCCCACCTCGAAATTTTGCTAGAGCAAAAATTTTTGAGCTCGCGCAGCATATTGCGCCAGTTTTGTCGGGAAAAGTAGTCTGAAAAATACGTTTTGACCTTTAATTTTTCAAAAAATCGCTAGCTCGAAGCCAAACTGGAAGAAAATGTCGTGCGAAAGTTACCGGAAATATGGGGCTAAAACATAATATTTCTAAAAATTTTATACAGGACGGAGCCCCTACAGTCCCGCTTGTCTGCATTCTTACTCATACGTATTACGAATTGCTAGCTATGGCAAGTATTATGCATTATGTATATTGATTATTTCATTTCCCTTAAATAAAATTTCCTGTCTTTTGTCTTGCAGATGTGGCAATTGAAAAAAAATTAACCTGTAATTTATTCCGAAAATGACTAAACCTATAGCTCATAGCTTAACAAAGAAAGTGCTCTAAATTAATTCCTGAGACTCCAGAATTGAAAAATTCTGCAACTTCTGGGGGGCTCCGCCCCCAGACACCCCCCGCTGGTGTTATTCCTACGCGACATTTGGGTTAACCACAGCCATTCCACGCGTGCATTGCTAGCTCATATTATTTGCTGATCTGAAATAAAACAGCAAGAACGTGCTTAGAAAAAATTGCTTTCATGTCTAAAATATAAAAAATTCTCAACTTCTGGGGATTCAAAAGCAATTCAGTTCAAAATAAGTTGAAAATTATCAACTTTGATATTAAAGTGTTAGTTTCTCTAGCAGTAGGTATTTTTGGTCAAAACCTGAAAAAAGTCAACTTTAATTAAGCCGTTTCTTGTGAAAATCAGAAAATTTCTCAAGTTTACTACATAATTAAGAATTAAAGATTGTGTAGTCACTTTCGGTGAAAATCTGGAAAAATGAATTTTATTTTGAAAAGTGTTGAAATTTATGACTGTAGGTCACGGTGAAAAATTGCTGAATTTCGGGGGAGAGAGGTTCGGCCCCCGCACCCCCCCCCGACTTGCCAAAGATCCGCCCACCCCGAAGAAAAGACCTATCTACGCCACTGAGCGCAACCACATAGTAACATCGTAATAAGTATACAGAACGTATCTGTAATAGTTTGTCATGTCCTAAACAATCTTTATGCCGAATTTCAAATACCAGTGACGAATGAATAACTTGTTATCGACTGTGCTGTGTTTGGGGCAGCACATACAGCACGGTGGAAGCTACAGAGTGCACTAACTAACATAGCTACAGTTCCTCCTTACTACAGAGACAATTATCACCAAGTTTCATATGTTTAGCCGATTACGGTCAGTCTACAGACAGCGTGCTATACTTGCTGCATAACAGAACAGCACGATAGCAGCACCGCACAGCGCTGCGACTATGCTCATCGTGTTCAGCGACCCCGATAACCCTTATATGCGTCCCACTGTATGGCCCAAAACAGCATATTTAGGTCTATTTTTGACTATTTCCTGTAGAGTTGGAACTTAGAAATTTTCCGAAAATGGCTATTTGGCCGGACCAACTTTGGGCCGGCCGCCAGAACGCTCCTGGCCAGATATCAAAAATCGCCCTCGTTAGGACATATAAACCCTTCCGTAGATCCTTATGCAACAAACCACGTCTCTCTAGCGTCTTCCCTGAGTCCTGTAGCTTTGACAAAAAATTGGCCATTTTTGGCCATTTTAGCGCCAAGTCCACTTTTGGCCGGCCGTACAGGTGGCCGGCCGGGCCGGGCAGCGAAAAAATATCAAAAAGGTTCACTTTCGGGGTATATACGTACAGAAAAACCAAACTTCACCTGCTGAAAATGCCCAGATCGTTCTAACACTGCGACAGAAAATTGCATTTTTCCAAGCGTGACTTACACGGAAAAAAAAACAAACGGACCTAACTTGCCCGGAAGCGAAAATTTTCAAAGTTGGAAATTTTGACCAAAACTTTTTTGCGTCTTGTAGTACTCGTCGTGTAGATTCCAACGATACCAAAATTGTCCAGTTTCGTTGAGTATTTAGCTGGCACGGAGCTCGAACGGGTCTCCAAGGGCCGCACTGAGCCTTTTACACCCATATTATAGGGGAGCGCTCTCGCGCTCCCCTATAATATTTTGCTAGAGATCAGCAGATTAAACGAACCTAAACTGCGAAAATGCTGCAGTTCTAGATAAATTGTAACAATGCAAATTACTCTTGCCAACAGGGCAAATTTTGAAGATAACTGATCAGATTACGCAACACAGATAAAAGCTAAATTTCAAAACTTTCTTTCGTTTTTTAAGTACTCACATCAGACAGTGCAAAATTCTGTTGACGGATAACTTATTGGTTTTGGCAACTCATTTCTACTTTTGTTTACAAAATGTTACTTATCTTTTTTTAAATTTCTATAAACTTTGACAAAATATTCACCAGTCAAGTCATCCTTTTAATGGTGGTGAAGAGCATGGAAGTAAAAATTTTGTTGTTCTCAGGCAAAATAATTTTTTCAGATTTTGGATTTTCCGGAAAACCGGGTCACCGGGTCAGAGCTCAACCGAGTCACCAAGTCAAGTCCAAGTGACCCGGTTCCATCATTGGTGCACAAAAGACTATTACAATCGGAACCTTTGTCAGATTTTAAGCAAGCTTTCCTAAAGGGGGGAGGGCCCCCCAGGTTTGGGGGCCCCACCAAGGATTCGGGCCTTCCCCCCAGAACTCAAAAGTTTCCGGAGAAACAGGGTTTTGAGAGTAAATTTAGAAAAAATTTTCCGGCTTCGCCAAATTTTTTAGGCATTTTTAAACATTTTTAAGCTATTTTAAGCTTAAATGTAGGTTAAAAATAGTTAATTTTTAGCTCAGCAGCAAAAAATAGTTATTTTTAAGCATTTTTGAAAAATTTTCTCCCCCCCCCCCCCCCGCCCAGACCTGGGGGGGGGGCGCCCGAAGAAATTTTTGCCTAGAAAAAAGCCAGTTAAGGTATTAAATTCTCCGCTCCTAAGGATCAATTATCACACTATTCCACCTCTCTCCCAATTTAATTACAATTCGTGTGTTTTCTGTAATTCGTCGAAACCGAGAAACTTTACGTGCTATAGTCCAAGCAAACGTGGCCCCTGGTACAATATAAACTTAACGACAGCTCGGTTAACTTTTTTGACAGCGCCACGAAGTTTAAGAAGCATACGGAAGAATTCAGAATGCAAGAAAACTCTGCTGGTAAGTATAGAAAAGTTACGAGCTCTCAAATTCTGAAATACTGTCCACAAATTCACACTGTCTACATATTCGTGTATAACTGTCCGCGTTTTCATACTGTCTAATCATAACGTATAAATGTCCGCGTGAGCTACTTGTGCAACACCTAGACGGTTTAAAGTGAGAACTGTCCGCGTCGCATACTGAGTCTCAGTGCAATCACCAATGAAAAGTATGTTGCTCTTTTGGATAATATAAAATTGAAATACGGAAAAAACATTAACGCAGTCGTATTTTTGTCTGGCGGCCCAGGCTAAACAGTACAATGCCAATTATTGAACGGGTTATTGGATGATTAAATTTGGTCAACAACCTGCTCTTTATCAAATTTAAAGCAGATCTTTGTGGAAAACAAATTTGTTTCTTTAAAATCTTTCATTCATTGAAAAGCAAGCACTGACAGTCGTAAGACCAGTTATTCAAATCACTTATTTATTGTGTGCTGTCTTGTAATACTGTTAGTGACTCCAAAACATAGTGAGGAAAAAACAGCATTTCTGAATGTGGATGTGGCGAAGGGAAGTTAAAGACAATTTTTCCTACATTATACGGCCCCTCTCTAGCACGCGGCAGCATCAAATTTAAGACAGACTGATGAAAACTGCAGACAAAACGAACATTTCCCGTTTCAGAAAACCGGTCTACACAAGTTTTCTTTCACATATTATCACACAGCTATCTACTTTGTTATGCTGAGCAGAGCAGCGCTGGACGTTTCTCACACATATACGTACCGACATGTTTTATGCTGCGTTCAATATACATTATATACACACTAGCTAGCTAGCTTCACGTATATACGTAAATCTGTCCACATAATTTCCTGTAATACGTGCGCCCTCGTTCTCAATCAAATTGAGGAGAAGCTGACGCAATAATGTATTAGTGAAGCATCAGAAAATATAGAAGTAGGAGTTAGAACCATGAAATATATGAAAAAACAACATCGCCAGAAAAAATGGGGAAAGGGATCTTGTCTCGATTACCCTCCTCATCGCTCAAAACCGTCACCAATTGAGCGAAAATTAAAACAGACAGTTTGGTCATGTTGTAAGAATTTAGGACGGTGGGGGTGGAGTAATCGAAACAAGACCCGAGGTTATGAAATTGAGCGCTACAGCTAAAACTCACAAAGCCTTTTGTTCCTTCCTCTGCGGTTCGAGCAAACGACAATAGAGATTCGTTCTTGGCTCCCATTTTCATTCCACCGAATAGGAACGTTTCGTCAAACTGGCGCAAACCAGCCAACCGTTTGAACATTCGAACGCTAGAAGTACCGGTGGCATATTGGCCCTACAAAATTGTACAACCAAATTCAAACAGCTGAAAAAGTAATCGTCAAAAATAATTCAATACCATATAAATTTTTATAGTTATCTTGTTAAATTCTCATAAGAAGAGACCATCACTCAGAATTACTGTTTCATGTTATTAGACATGCAACTGACTTGGATTTAATTTAATATATAATATTATATAATGTAGAAAAGCTTTAGATTATGGAGGTATTGTTTTCCAGAATGAAAGCTCTCTTACGTAAAAATTAACATCCTTGTAGTTGGGATGAACAGGAATTCGCAGATTATCATTGGTCGAAAATCCTCCATTTTTCTCCGCAGACCACTGCATTGGACCTTTCATCACATATTCCTTCTAAACAAATTAGGAGAATTTTGCGAGATCAAATCAGGGTAGACGCCAGCACTGACAAACAACAACAACTCCACTTTGAATACAGAATAAAGAAATTATGAGAAAAGCCTCAGAATCCAATTAATTTCACAAAATCTCAAACGGCACGTTCCTATCACTTCGCCAAAGGATCATCATAGGCTTGAAATTAAAGTGTTCACAGGCGTGCATTTATCGAATGAACGCGCCAGAGTCCCGTGCTTTGAATTGGCAAATCCTTGACGTTGCTACTACCAGGGTATTTTTAGGGATTTTTTCCGGGGGGTGGGCTTCCCGGGGGGAAGCAATTTTCGGGGGGGGGGGAGTATTTTTTCGCAAAAATGAGGCAAAAAATGGTATTTTGTGGCGTATTTTGCATGGTGAAACGCAAAAAGTTCTCAAAAATGCCAGGATTTAAGCTAAAAACAGCTATTTTTACGAAAAAATCTCCGGCGAAGCCGGAAAATTTATGAAAATTGGCCTATTTTTGGCAAAAATTTGGGCCTCCAAAAAATCCCGGGGGGGGGGGAAGCAAAAATCCCGGGAGGGAGCGATTTCGGGGGGGGAGGCATTTTCGGGGGGGGGGGAGGTCAATTTGGGGGGGGCCGCCCCCCCTGTAAAAAATAACCTGACTACCGTGCTACATAGTCCGACCACATCGAGCCACAAATTACCCGCAGCACAATTCACATCATAGAGCGCTCTCGCTGTATGTATACGTACGAATCGAAACCAAGAAAGGAAAGCTGTTATAAGTGTATATCATTGTACGTAAGTCGTCTACAGTAATTGATTTTGATAATTTTCATGATATTTCTTTCCCAGATTGTTGGTCATGATAATACGAGGCTGCAGTTCTGCCAAGTTTATCCCATAACAATGTAGACAGCGAAACTGTTGAAAAATTGTTTAAATTTATACACATTAAAATATTTACGTAATGTCAGCACTGTGCTGGCATTATCACTAAACGGGAATAATAGGCTAGAGTATGGTAGCTGGAAAAACACACGACGCAGCCTCAGAATCCAGTTATTTTCAAAACGAATATCAAACGGCACGTTCCTATCATTAAGCCAAAAGGATCATCACCGGCTACTTACTACCGATTAAAAGCCTGAACGCGATAGCAACATCGCAAAACGAAGGGTGGTTGAAATAAAATAAAATGATTAACGAACGGCGACAGAAGAATAAAATGAAAAAGACCGTGGACCAGAGATGAAACCGGGTCACTATTTACTGACCCGGTGACCCGGTCGACCCCTGACCCGGTGACCCGGTGACCCGGTGACCCGGTATTTTTGAAAAATCAGGTTTAAGCTTGCAAAAATTAAAAAATACTTTATTTGGGTGCGGTGAGTGTTTTTTACCATTTTAAACATTTTTGACGACTAAAATATCAGGTTGGGCAAAAGTTTTGCTTTCCTTAAGGTAGTAGCATTGGAAAGTGAATATTGTAAGTAAGCCGGAAAAAATCAAAACGATTTGCACGATAATTTGCAATTTGCATTTTGCACGCAATAATGTGAAGTATATAAACTACATAGCTTTTTGAATCAAACAAATTGGAACAAAACACTTTGCCAAGTCATAACATCATCTAATTCTAATTTAACATTAGCACTTTTCTGTTTTATCATTATATAGTTTAGTAAAATATTGCATTTAGTTGTATGATTGAAGTTTCACTCAGCGGAATTTCTTTGGAAATATTTTGTCGTATGGCTAGGATTCAGAGAATATGAAATAAAATCAATCACAATTGGTTCCTGAAGATATGTAGTAAGCCATAACAATTGGAAAAAATGCAAAGTAAAAGTCAGAATCTGTAAACCTTGTTTTGCTGAGATTTTCCTTCTTACTGAGATTTGAAACCCACAGTACTCTCCCTCCAAAAATAATAGCATGGAGAATTTTAAATTTTAAAATAAAGATTTTAGACTCTCAGAGCCCATGTAATAGTTTTAATTTTCTAGTTAAGATTCAACGTAATCATTGTAGTTTCAAACCAAGCTCTAAGCTTGACAGGACATTACAAATATTATGAGGACACTACTACAGCGACAAGCATTTTAAAAATACACGATTAAGTTAAGAATATTTCTATTGCTAGTTTTTGAGTAATTGTTGAAGTTTTCAGCTGGCAAAAATTGGTAAAACTTTGAAAATATCCTATAACAGCAAAAAAATTCCTCCAATCAAAAATACCGGGTCAAGACCGGGTCAGAGCTTCTGACCCGGTGACCCGGTCCATATAGTGACCCGAACTGACCCGGTGACCCGGTGACCCGGTTTCATCTCTGCCGTGGACAAACGACGCCGCTTCGTAGCAAAAATCTGGTTACTTTTTTTCGACAAGTAGCTAATAACAGAATTAACCTTGGCTTGCAAAACTCTTAAATTCAACAAAGTTTGCAAAGCCAAAATCAGGGGGGTGGGTTAATTCGCAGTAAGTTCTTCGTCACGGATCTGTTGTGCTAACTAATGTCGACACAATAGTAACTAATTTGTATATTGCCCTAAGGATGATGAATCTAGGATTTTTAGTCAACCAAAGGGAGCACTGTTAGAATAAAGTTTCGAAACGAACAAGAATTTATTAATAAATACATTTTTATTGAAAGTTAAAATAATTTGATGGTTTTGAAAATCAAAGAATAGGTAGATTATTAAAGGAACGAAATAAAATAGTCACCTATCGAGGCCTCTGATAAGCATAGGGCGTATTTTGAGCAAACGGTCTGAACAGTTCAGAAAGAGACAAAACCGATCACAAGTATCTCGTCTCTAGGCGAGATAAAAAATTTCTGAGAGCAGGGGGATGCTTACACTGAATAATTACCATATATATGCAATGTGCTATACAAGGCTATCATGACATCCATTACGTGTCTATCGTACGGAGGTTCTGTGGTAGCAACTTTGGCTGGCGGTCTCGGCCTTTACAATCTCGGCAATTGCTCAGGAGGGATGTGAAATGGGTGCTAAAGGTTATTTTTGCAAGCTCCAGACTTGACATGATCCTCCACTTATGGTATGGTAAGGAAACCACTTCGCTATCAGAGGCTCAATGATATACATTTACAATTGTATTCTAAGTAACCAGATTTTTGCTACGAAGCGGCGTCGTTTGTCCACGGCAGAGATTAAACCGGGTCACCGGGTCACCGGGTCAGTTCGGGTCACTATATGGACCGGGTCACCGGGTCAGAAGCTCTGACCCGGTCTTGACCCGGTATTTTTGATTGAGGAATTTTTTTGCTGTTATAGGATATTTTCAAAGTTTTACCAATTTTTGCCAGCTGAAAACTTCAACAATTACTCAAAAACTAGCAATAGAAATATTCTTAACTTAATCGTGTATTTTTAAAATGCTTGTCGCTGTAGTAGTGTCCTCATAATATTTGTAATGTCCTGTCAAGCTTAGAGCTTGGTTTGAAACTACAATGATTACGTTGAATCTTAACTAGAAAATTAAAACTATTACATGGGCTCTGAGAGTCTAAAATCTTTATTTTAAAAATTTAAAATTCTCCCATGCTATTATTTTTGGAGGGAGAGTACTGTGGGTTTCAAATCTCAGTAAGAAGGAAAATCTCAGCAAAACAAGGTTTACAGATTCTGACTTTTACTTTGCATTTTTTCCAATTGTTATGGCTTACTACATATCTTCAGGAACCCAATTGTGATTGATTTTATTTCATATTCTCTGAATCCTAGCCATACGACAAAATATTTCCAAAGAAATTCCGCTGAGTGAAACTTCAATCATACAACTAAATGCAATATTTTACTAAACTATATAATGGATAAACAGAAAAGTGCTAATGTTAAATTAGAATTAGATGATGTTATGACTTGGCAAAGTGTTTTGTTCCAATTTGTTTGATTCAAAAGCTATGTAGTTTATATACTTCACATTATTGCGTGCAAAATGCAAATTGCAAATTATCGTGCAAATCGTTTTGATTTTTTTCCGGCTTACTTACAATATTCACTTTCCAATGCTACTACCTTAAGGAAAGCAAAACTTTGCCCAACCTGATATTTTAGTCGTCAAAAATGTTTAAAATGGTAAAAAACACTCACCGCACCCAAATAAAGTATTTTAATTTTTGCAAGCTTAAAACCTGATTTTTCAAAAATACCGGGTCACCGGGTACCGGCAATACGTGGGTCGACCGGGTCACCGGGTCAGTAAATAGTGACCCGGTTTCATCTCTGGTCCACGGTCTTTTTCATTTTATTCTTCTGTCGCCGTTCGTTAATCATTTTATTTTATTTCAACCACCCTTCGTTTTGCGATGTTGCTATCGCGTTCAGGCTTTTAATCGGTAGTAAGTAGCCGGTGATGATCCTTTTGGCTTAATGATAGGAACGTGCCGTCGGATATTCGTTTTGGAAAATAACTGGATTCTGAGGCTGCGTCGTGTGTGTTTTTCTCCAGCTACTCACTTCAGCCTATTATTCCCGTTTAGTGATAATGCTGGCACAGTGCTGACATTACGTAAATATTTTAATGTGTATAAATTTAAACAATTTTTCAACAGTTTCGCTGTCTACATTGTTATGGAGAACTGGCAGAACTGCAGCCTCGTATTATCATGACCAACAATCTGGGAAAGAAATATCATGAAAATTATCAAAATCAATTACTGTAGACGACTTACGTACAATGATATACACTTATAACAGCTTCTTCTTTCTGGTTTCGATTCGTACGTATACATACAACAGGCGCTCTATGATGTGAATTGTGCTGCGGGTAATTTGTGGCTCGATGTGGCCGGACTATGTAGCACGGTAGTCAGGTTATTTTTTACAGGGGGGCGGCCCCCCCCAAATTGACTCCTCCCCCCCCCCCGAAAAATGCCTCCCCCGAAATCGCTCCCTCTCGGGGATTTTTGCTTCCCCCCCCCCCCCGGATTTTTTGAGGCCCAAATTTTTGCCAAAAATAGGCCAATTTTCATAAATTTCCGGCTTCGCCGGAGATTTTTCGTAAAAAATAGCTGTTTTTAGCTTAAATCCTGGCATTTTTGAGAACTTTTTGCAGCTTCACCATGCAAAATACGCCACAAAATACCATTTTTTGCCTCATTTTTGCGAAAAAAATCTCCCCCCCCCCCCGAAAATTTCTTCCCCCCGGGAAGCCCACCCCCCCGGAAAAAATCCCTAAAAATACCCTGGTAGTAGCAGTCAAGGATTTGCCAATTCAAAGCACGGGACTCTGGCGCGTTCATTCGTAAATGTAAGCCTGTGAAGACTATTTCAAGCCTATGATGATCCTTTTATGAAGTGACAGGAACGTGCCGTTTGAGATTTTGTGAAATTAATTGGATTCTGAGGCTGTCCTCATAATTTCTGTATTCCGTATTGAAAGTGGAGTTGTTGTTGTTGTTGTTGTTGTTGTTTATCAAGTGTTGTTGTCTAGCCTGATCTGATCTCTCAAAATTCTCTTAATTTGTTTAGAAGGAATATGTGATGAAATCTCCAATGCAGTGGTCTGCTGAGAAAAATGGAGGATTTTCGACCAATGATAATCTGCGAATTCCGGTTCATCCCAACTACAAAGATGTTAATTTTTACGTAAGAGAGCTCTCATTATGGAAAATAATCCCTCCAGAATCTAAAGCTTTTGTACATTATATAATATTATATATTAAATTAAATCCAACTCAGTTGCATGTCTAATAACATTAAACAATAATTCTGAGTGATGGTCTCTTATTATGAGAATCTAACAAGATAACTATAAAAACTTAATTTATATGGTATTGAATTATTTTTGACGACTACTTTTTCAGCTGTTTAAATTTGGTTGTACAATTTTGTAGGGCCAATATGCCACCGGTACTTCTAGCGTTCGAATGTTCAAACGGTTGGCTGGTTTGCGCCAGTTTGACGAAACGTTCCTATTCGGTGGAATGAAAATGGGAGCCAAGAACGAATCTCTATTGTCGTTTGCTCGAACCGCAGAGGAAGGAACAAAAGGCTTTGTGAGTTTTAGCTGTAGCGCTCAATTCCATAATCTTGGATCTTGTTTCGATTACTCCACCCCCACCGTCCAAAATTCTTAAAATATGGCCAAACTATTTGTTTTAATTTTAGCTCAATTGGTCACGTTTTTGAAGAAATTTGAGCGGTGAGGAGAGTAATCGAGGCAAGATCCCTTTCCCCTTTTTTTCTGGCGATGTTGTTTTTCCATGGTTCTATCTAACTCCTACTTCTATATTTTCTGATGCTTGACTAATACATTATTGCGTCAGCTTCATCTAAATTTGATTGAGAACGAGGGCGCACGTTACAGGAAATTATGTCGACAGATTTACGTATATAAGTATAGCTAGCTAGTGTGCATATAATATACATTGAACGCAGCTAGAACATGTGGGTACGTATATGTGTGAGAAAGGTCCATGCACGTGCGCTGCTCAGCCCAGTATAACAACATATATAGATAGCTGTGTGATAATATGTGGAAGTAAACTGGTGTAGACCGGTTTTGTGAAACGGGGAATGTTCGTTTTGTCTGCAGTTTTCATCAGTCCGTCTTAAATTTGATGCTGCCGCGTGCTAGAGAGGGGCCGTATAATGTAGGAAAAATTGTCTTTAACTTCCCTTCGCCACATCCACATTCAGAAATGCTGTTTTTTCCTCACTATGTTTTGGAGTCACTAACAGTATTACAAGACAGCACACAATAAATAAGTGATTTGAATAATTGGTCTTACGACTGTCAGTGCTTGCTTTCCAATGAATGAAAGATTTTAAAGAAACAAATTTGTTTTCCACAAAACTTTGCTTGATCTGCTTTAAATTTGATAAAGAGCAGGTTGTAGACCAAATTTAATCAGCCAATAACCCGTTCAATAATTGGCATTGTACTGTTTAGCCTGGGCCCCCAGACAAAAATACGACTGCGTTATTGTTTTTCCGTATTTCAATTCTATATTATCCAAAAGAGCAACATACTTTTCATTGGTGATTGCACTGAGACTCAGTATGCGACGCGGACAGTTCTCTAGGTGTTGCACAAGTAGCTCACGCGGACAATTATACGTTATGATTAGACAGTATGAAAACGCGGACACTTATACACGAATAAGTAGACAGTGTGAATTTGTGGACAGTATTTCAGGATTTGAGAGCTCGTTGTAACTTTTCTATACTTACCCACAGAGTTTTTCTGAATTCTTCCGTATGCTTGTTAAACTTCGTGGTGCTGTCAAAAAAGTTAACCGAGCTGTCGTTAAGTTTATATTGTACCAGGGGCCACGTTTGCTTGGAGTAGAGCACGTAAAGTTTCTCGGTTTCGACGAATTACATAAAACACGAATTGTAATTAAGTTGGGAGAGAGGTGGAATAGTGTGATAATTGATCCTTAGGAGCGGAGAATTTAGTACCTTAACTGGCTTTTTCCTAGTCAAAAATTTTTTTGGGCGGTCCTCCCCCAGGTCGGGGGGGGAGAAGATTTTTCAAAAATGCTTAAAAATAACAATTTTTTTCTGCTGAGCTAAAAATTAACTATCTTTAACATACATTTAAGCTTAAAATAGCTAAAGAATGTTCAAAAATGTTTTTCTAAAGTTATACTAAAATTTTTTCTAAATTTACCCTCAAAACCCTGTTTCTCCGGAAACTTTTGAGTTCTGGAGGGAAGGCCCGAATCCTTGGTGGGGCCCCAAGCCTGGGGGGCCCTCCCCCCCTTTAGGAAAGCTTTCTTAAAATCTGACAAATGTTCCGATTGTAATAGTCTTTTGTGCTAGAACACCTGCACCAATGATGGAACCGGGTCACTTGGACTTGACTTGGTGACTCGGTTGAGCTCTGACCCGGTGACCCGGTTTTCCAGAAAATCCAAAATATCTGAAAAAATTATTTTGCCTGAGAACAACAAAATTTTTTACTTCCATTCCATGCTCTTCACCACCATTAAAAGGATGACTTGACTGGTGAATATTTTGTCAAAGTTTATAGAAATTTAAAAAATATATAAGTAACATTTTGTAAACAAAAGTAGAAATGAGTTGCCAAAACCAATAAGTTATCCGTCAACAGAATTTTGCACTGTCTGATGTGAGTACTTAAAAAACGAAAGAAAGTTTTGAAATTTAGCTTTTATCTGTGTTGCATAATCTGATCAGTTATTTTCAAAATTTGCCCTGTTGGCAAGAGTAATTTGCATTGTTACAATTTATCTTGAACTTCAGCATTTTCGCAGTTTAGGTTCGTTTAATCTGGTCTCTAGCAAAATATTATAGGGGAGCGCGAGAGCTGTAAATGGGTGTAAAAGGCTCAGTGCGGCCCTTGGAGACCCGTTCGAGCTCCGTGCCAGCTAAATACTCAACGAAACTGGACAATTTTGGTATCGTTGGAATCTACACGACGAGTACTACAAGTCGCAAAAAAGTTTTGGTCAAAATTTCCAACTTTGAAAATTTTCGCTTCCGGGCAAGTTAGGTCCGTTTGTTTTTTTTTCCGTGTAAGTCACGCTTGGAAAAATGCAATTTTCTGGGTCGCAGTGTTAGAACGATCTGGGCATTTTCAGTAGGTGAAGTTTGGTTTTTCTGTACGTATATACCCCGAAAGTGAACCTTTTTTGATATTTTTTCGCTGCCCGGCCCGGCCGGCCACCGTACGGCCGGCCAAAAGTGGACTTGGCGCTAAAATGGCCAAAAATGGTCTATTTTTTGTCAAAGCTACAGGACTCAGGGAAGACGCTAGAGAGACGTGGTTTGTTGCATAAGGATCTACGGAAGGGTTTATATGTCCTAACGAGGGCGATTTTTGATATCTGGCCAGGAGTCAATCTGGGCGGCCGGCCCAAAGTTGGTCCGGCCAAATAGCCATTTTCAGGAAAAATTTCTAAGTTCCAACTCTACAGGAAATAGTCAAAAATAGACCTAAATATGCTGTTTTGGGCCATACAGTGGGACGCATATAAGGGTTATCGGGGTCGCTGAACACGATGAGCATAGTCGCAGCGCTGTGCGGTGCTGCTATCGTGCTGTTCTGTTATGCAGCAAGTATAGCACGCTGTCTGTAGACTGACCGTAATCGGCTAAACATATGAAACTTGGTGATAATTGTCTCTGTAGTAAGGAGGAACTGTAGCTATGTTAGTTAGTGCACTCTGTAGCTTCCACCGTGCTGTATGTGCTGCCCCAAACACAGCACAGTCGATAGCAAGTTATTCATTCGTCACTGGTATTTGAAATTCGGCATAAAGATTGTTTAGGACATGACAAACTATTACAGATACGTTCTGTATACTTATTACGATGTTACTATGTGGTTGCGCTCAGTGGCGTAGATAGGTCTTTTCTTCCGGGGTGGGCGGATCTTTGGCAAGTCG
>JASAND010006328.1:0-16127 GCA_030248195.1 Trissonchulus latispiculum
CAGGGATAGTAAGAACTAGTAAAAATTAGATAAAGGGAATAAAGCTCTTTTGGAGCATGTTCATAAAGCATAAAGTTCATAAAGTGCATAAAGCTCTTTTTTCCAAAACCAGTATAACTCGGTATTGTACAGCTCTGAACCAGCCATTTGCTTAACTATATTACAGATCAAGGTGATTTCTTTCATTGTTATGAGTTAATGGCGCCATATAAGTTACATGGAAAATCTTTGGAAGGGCTGCTTATGTTGTTTCAAAATCTCCAATCCGTAAATCGTTACATTGATGGAATTTATAAAATGGAACTGACCTAAAATAATCAAGACAGCAGTTCCTATAAGCGTAGTTTTAACTTTTACTATTTTGAATGTCGTATAAACGCAAAACGGTTAATCGCTCATGTTCTACTCGTTAGTAGTATAGTGTCCTTTTTTCGACCCCCAATCCCATCCCGACTTTCCCCTTACCACTCCTTGAACATAGGTTTCCTAGATTTTACATTGCATGACGTCATCACCCTTCCTTGCCACCCCTCTGCGTTCTTCCCCCGGGGCTTGGAACCCGGCGTTGGCAGATTAGTGTTTTTTGGGTTTCTATATTTCTTTTTTTTTGGTATTTTTCTAAGCCCTTATTATACACACCGAATGCATATGTACAATATATATAGTAGCCCTGAAGAGGATTGTTGGGATAAACAAGTACAACAAATATATTAAATATCCAGTGGAGACGTCGTTCTCCATCTGCTAATACCTTTCTTTTTGGGTAAAGGTAAGGTAGGGCATCTTTAGTTTGATAGTATTGTATAATTTTATTTTCTATATTCCTTAGTCCACGATTTTCTCCAGATTTCGTAATACCCGTTTCTAAAACATTCTTAAAATTTTTAGGGGTGTACTCATGTAGGGCCTTGCTTACTCATGGGAGACTTTATTTGTCTTTCCCCAAGCTAGGTGAGTTCTGCTACAAAGTGCTATTATACCGTCCCCGGTCCATTCCTCTTTGAACAACCCTGGTATTTTTTTGGTAAACTGGAGCATCCTTAATTTTGCATACTGGTAAACGATTCTGGCAACCGATAAACAATTTTTGATGTAGCAGACTGAACCTCATAGATCCCGTTTCCCAGATCATTTAATCTCCTAAACCTCCAACCATTTACTTCCCTGCTGGCTCCTGATCTTTGACAATATTTTACATCCTGGTGCTTTTCTAGATTTCTGATAGCAATTTGCATTGGCATTGGCATTGGCCATAATAGCAATTTCCCAAAAGTTTAAACATTTCCTCCTTGAATGTAAATCTGGATCAGAATCGGCAGCAGACTGATGGTAAGTTACCTCATTTCCCAACTCTTTGAAAAAAAGCCCTCGGTTTGAATTCAATCGCTTGATAAATTTTAGAAATTTTGAGTCCATGTTTTAGATACCAGTTGATTAGGGGAGTAGCGAGTAAGATTTTCCATCCAAAATAGCTTCCAGTGAGACCCCTTTTAGGTTGGTTCATAAGATCATTCAAATCGCAAAACGTTCTGTTCTCATATGATTTCCAATATCGTTTTTACTAATTTCGACATTTTTGAAAATTGGGGTCATTTCAGCAAAATGGTCTTTCTTTTCTTCAGGTACCTCAATATCTACCTCCAGTAGTTCGAAGAATCTGAGTAACTGGGTAACTAATTGTGCAAACGTAAGAACCGATCTTTTCTTAGGAAGATTGAAGTGTTCTTCTATGAATTGTTGCATATCCGGGGAATCTTTAAATCTTCGCATTCAAATTCGCATTCCCATTTTTCAATGAAATCAAACCCCCATCCTTAATTGTGTGGGAGACCCTCTCTGTTCTTTCCCTTCTCTTCATTCTATCTTCCGGCTCCTGGTTTCTGTCCAATTGCACCCGTGTCCGTGAAAGTAGCACCCATGAAATTGTAAAACTACATTTTTTCAGCGACCCATCCGTCAACTTTTGCTTTGCCTACTCTTTTTGTCCCCCATTATACCCATGATCAACTCTAACTTCCATTGGCTTTACCATATATTCTAGCCACATAGCCTCTTTTCGCCCTTTTTGTAGCCATCTTTTAAATTTCCCATCTTCAGTGGGTTTCCATTCGGCGTACAGACCAGTGGGCATTTCTTGCATTGTGCACCAGAGATATAGGGCATTTGAATCGAACCCAAAGATTTGAGCAACTTTGAACCCATTTGTGATTTCAGTTACCCCGGGTCGTGACACCTATGGAAAACCAAGCTAGGACCTCCCACAATATTGTCTTTAATTAATTTATGCCAGTGTTTAGTAAACCTATTGAAAAGGGGAAGAATAGTATGCTTAAGAATTTTATGCACCATGTGTTTGTAAGCTAAGCCAGGGTGAGAGATGGCCCCACATTTGAACATGTCAATACCCATAGTTTTCCAAAAGTCCACCATAATTTCAATAGCTTGAAGGAAGGGCCCTACATCTAAATTATTGTACCAAATTAGTTGATCCCTTATATTTTTAAATTTGTATTTTCGCCATGCTGCTACAACTGCTGTAAAATCCTCATGTGAAATTTCCTGTTGCTTAAGACTAGAATAGTATAAGTCATGGTGGGGGAAACCTTGGTCTAAAAATTCAAGGGAAGTGAAGGCCTCATAAGGGAAGGCACCTTTTTGATCCTCAGTTTTGAATTTCTTTAGCCAATTTTTGTATGAGGTACCAGCGGCAAGGTAGTTTGCAACATACAGAAAGTACAATGTGGGGTAGAGAGGGCCATGTAGTTGTTATTCTTTTTGACTACATACTTGGTTTCTTGGACACTCAGGATTAAGTTGGTAATCAAGCTAGACTTTGTAAGGTTCATATCAAATTTTCCTGAATTGAATCCTAATGTGGGTACAGCCTTGAGCCATTCCTCAAATTCGGCTAAAAGTTTTTTATGTTCTGCTAGACCGCATAAAGTAGACTCATAGATCTCTTTCAGAAGTTTGTACGCCTTATCGGCAATCTCCTCCATATACTCCTTCATTCGGACCACTAACACATAGGGATCCCCATTGGTTATTAGACAATTTGGATTTTCATACCCCGGGACATTGGAGGCGATGGAAACCGATGCTGGTATTAGCTCTTTTTCGTATATCAATGTCGGGCCACTTTTCTTATCAGTCGGGTTAAACATACATTCGAAGTCATAGGAAATTGTAAATGGGTAATACCATCCAGGGACAGGAATTCCTAGGTCGCTGATTTTTTGAAGGATTGACTTAGTAGGCCCAACACCTCCACCTGGGAAAATATGCTTTATGCCCTTTTCGCAACTTTTTCAATGTCTAAAAAAGTCAATATGTTGATGGAATAGTTTGTCACAATTGGAACATTTCCAGGTAAGGGTGAACTTATTTAAATTTTTGATATAAAAGAAGTGGTTTTCGTAAATGTTTACGGCCATTTTTCTAGAGTGCTTTCCTATCGGTCGTCGAATAAGCTTAGCTGCCACATCCGTGACCTGCTGATCCAGTTCCTGATTCGAATTAAAAGTTTGTTAAGGTCGTCAGGTTCCTCATCAGCTTTCTCAACTGTAGGCCCTAGTTCGTAAACTGTAATGACGACATCAAATTTTTCCTCCAGCTCATCTAAAGTTTCTAAACTAACCCCATTGAACTCTTCTCCAGGTTGTATCCATCACTCAATTAACTCATTGGTTCTCTGTTCTAATGCAGTCAACTTAGCTCCCAAGGCCAATGCTAAGCATCTGAATACACATTTCTCATCTTGATAGGCTCGTCCAGTACGATCATTTGTCACCAATGCATTCAGACCGCGGTTAGTTTTCATATAATCCGGGAGATACCTGGCTTCGCCCACAGGATAGGAAATTAACTTATTAATATAGAAGCAAACATTGGTAATCTGGAGGACCGTCCATTTGGTGTTTGGAAGTTGCAGCCAAACCCACTCAAGGATGTCTCCCCTGTCTAATTCGTAAAAAAAATTTTCCAAGATCACCTTCATTTGAAATGTGGATAGGCTCATCGAAGTACCGGCTGTTTCCGGAGGGGTAGTAATACCTAAGTTCCTCGTCTTCGATGTTCCTAAGAACAAAACGGAAGGAAAGATTAAATTTGAATTGCCACCTTTGCAGCTTGAAAATTAATTATTTTAATTAGCTCTTTAATCTTAGACGAACTGTCTATTCTAAAGTTATATTTGTTTTGGATACCAGAAGAAACAAAATAGAGAGTTCGAATTCTGCTCCAATGTTCTCTATAAATTTCTGCTAGGTCTTCGGGAAGATCCTTTACAATACTTCGAGTCAATTTGGGGGGCTTCTGCTGGGAGATTGGAAAAGTGGGTTTGTCTAAGCGTTCTAGGGTCTTGAATCTTTGGGGTTTCTCTGTGCGTTCTCAGATGCCCTTCGTACCCCTTATACGTCATGTATTTAAAGCAGCATTTTCGGCATTCATATGAAGGAGCTTCGTCGGGGTGGAATTTTTTGAAATGTCAGGTCATATTATGCTTTTCGGTGAACGACTTCTCACACTTCGGGCAATGGAATATGGGTCTAGAAGAATGGGTGGCCTTGTGTTTTGTAACTCAGACAATCTGGGAAATGTAGCTCTGCATGAGGGGCAGACGTGGGAAGTGATAGATTGCACGGGAGGGTTCTGTCGAAGGGTTTGGGCATATGTCCAGAAATCGTCTGAACCAACAACCTCTTTACCGTCCCACGCAGACTTTATAAGGGAAATAGCTTGGTCCCTAAGGGCCTGAGTAATTTGAAGATTGCCCTTCCAAACACCAGTTCCAATTGCAGAATTCAACTTAGAAATAGCAGACATATTTCTAAACAACGCCTTTACTTACTTTCAAATTTATTACAACAATCCCTTTTATGTACTTTGCTTGCTTTTATGTACCTTATTGCTTATATATATTTGGTGCTTTTATGTAATATAGGTTTATATGTCCGTGGCCAAATAAGATCTTCGTGCTTTTATGAACTTTGTATTTATGCACTTTATAATTTTAAATGCACTTTGCCCTTTTATGTACTTCACCTTTTTTCTATAACTTTTGTTTAGATCAAACACGGTTGAAAAAGAAGTTGAATTATCATTATATACTTCAAGAAAACTGTTCAACTGTTTATAATCGTTATGGATTAGCTAAAATATCACTTTCATATACTTAAACGTTTTACCTTCGCACAACGTTTTCTCCCAACCTTCTGTCAGGACAAACCAAACACCGAAGATTGCCTTTTAATTTATGTGCAATGAATGAAATCGAGAAAATAGAGCCTCAAATTGGACAATTTAAGTGAAACTGGAAGCTGAAATACACAGAGGAATAAATTCGACTGTCAACAACAACGCTTGAGTAAGATAACCTCGTTTATATAATTTTCTAAATAAATAATAATGGTTTGGCGCACTTTAATGAGTTTGTAACAAGTTTGTTAGTTTCAGCAGCTATTTACTCATTATCTCTCCACCAATCAAATCAACTCAGTTGATGCTTATTAGCTATATATGCCTTTGAGTACAGCTGAAAGGAGCTGAAAAAGCGACTGTTCGCGGCGACGGATCGAGTCAGACTGACAATCTTCCTTGAATTTGCTCGTTTATATAGTTTTTCGAAAGTAGCTGCACCTGTTCCAATCAATCATTTGAGACGGTCGCTCAGTACCGAATTACTCTGCATCTCCTAAAGCTGATTTAATTTCTATCTAGCCATTCTAGATTTCCAATTCAGAAATAATATACTATCAGCCTCTTACTTGTAACCAAACTAAGTATCCTTAATGGTCTACACTACACATATATATAAAGGTTCTTGCGAGGTGGGAAACGCATTATTCAAAGCTTCCGGTTTTCAACTGACATGACTTGCATATGCAGTCGCTTAGTCTTAAGACTTTAAGTTAAGACATTTGTGCGTGTCGGGTTATGCATACTAGTGTTAGCAAGAGTACATAATGATAAGAGTATGACAAGCGTCACACTTTATGCAGTGAAGAGCAAAACTATGCTATGCGCGCTATTGGCTAACCCCCCCACGAATTGACCCCCTCTCACACCGTCCCTATATGGGTACATAGTCTCAAACGGGGGTCACGTCAGCATGTTTTCTACATATAAGTGTTAAACATACACGATTAAACCCCCTCTCCAAATTGGGCCCTTGTTAATGTCGGCGTGTAATCATGCAAAGCAGTGAGCGACCCCCGTTTGGACTAGGTACCCATATAGGGGCGGTGTGAGAGGAGGTCAATTCGTGAGGGGGGGGGGTTAGCCGATAGCGCGCATAGCATAGTTTTGCCCTTCACTGCATAGAGTGTGACGCTTGTCATACTCTTATCATTATGTACTCTTGGTGTTAGCTGTATATATGTTTGCAAAGGCTTCAGAGACTAACAGCAAGCAAAAGGGCTGACTAACTGGACACTCCAATTTGATAATTTCATACGATTAGAACCGGGAATATTTCAAAGAAAATTTATTGCAATCAAAAGTGAGTTAGCATCGAAGCACCCAGTTTTCTTAAGCCCCGGAATTCAGTGAGGCACTTTTAACTACAAATTCTCTAACACTGATTTTTGGCTCCTGTGAGTTGGCCATTAAGTTTAACCATACATTCTCAACATATGTGGACACACCAATATGTCCTTGTAGTCTAGTTTGGCCCAACTGTCACTTAAATTGCTAGCCCCGCCCACTTTACGGAAAAGAACTGTCTTACGGTAGAATTTGTCTGAACCTAATAATGAGGGGAAGGGGACAGTTCACAAAAATTGTGTTATAATTTAATTATTAATCTTATTCTTATTTATCTTATTTAATAAATACTGTAATATAAATTAAAATCAAATGACGTAATCTGAACATTTATATATTATGTCTTCTTTCATTAAAAATAAAATAAACTGGAATAAAACATATATAATTACTAGAATAAATTTATATCGGGCACTTAAAAAATTTCTTTTCAAATTTACACAGCAACAGAAAATAAATTATTGGTAAAATTTCCTTCTAATTTTACAATAGTTATAACTTACATTTTTAAATAAATGCACCCCTTGTTAGAATTTACACAAACATGCATGAGGATAGAATTGTACACAACACATCCATATATTTGTCAACTGTTACATTTGATTCGCTGAGCGTCACTTTGAAAGGACCAATCGTAATTATTGGGCCAATTCAGAGTTGGGCCAAGTCATACCAAACCAAAAGTGCGTACACAGCTCTGTATAGTGCGGCAGAACAGAGAAACTGAACATACATAGAGTCTATGCATATGTATATTTTATTTGCACTGAGAAAAATTTGACTTGCGTGGGTCCTCTAAGTAACTTGATATTATACCCTCGCTTTAACGCATACGCAAATCCTTCACGATTTAATCAACAGGACAAAACAAAAAACAATTCCTGCAAAAAACCAACATCTTTGCCAACAGTTCTGTCCCTAGTCGCTGAAAGAATAATCAGGAGCAAAAACCATCGTTATTTTCCATTCGCCATTCACTGAAACATAAAAATAAACAAAAAGATACCTCATTTGAAAGCTCTCGCGCCCCTAGTTTAAACTATACTGTAGTTGAATAATGAAAACAAAGTGGTGTTCTGTGTATTTCTACCGTAGCCCCCGTTGCATTCAGCTTTCAAAATACACACGTGTAGTTAAATGACATTCAAGGACACTACAAGAAGCCTATAGTATAAAATGACTGGCTTTAACATTCAGAAGGGTTTGTTTAAGACAAAGCAGAAATCGACCAATTATAAAATAGATGTTGAGTAGACAGAGTTTCCAGAAAGCCAAAAACCTCACGTTGCAGCAAGACAACTTTTTAATATAAAGCTGAAAACAGCATGGTTACTCAAAATAGAAATTAAAATATTACTCTTACATTTCTCGTCTCAAAGGGCTGAATTCGCCCTTGCTATTTTTCGCATTTCGGTGCCCAGGACGTTGGTAGAGTCCCATCTGCGCTGGTTTCTAGCTGGCCGGTTGGGAGGGCCCTGTGGCAGAAAACCAGCCCCAGCACCGCTGGATGGCGCCCCCTGGATTTGCGAGGCTTTCTCAACTCCGACCAAGAAATCAGTAGCCGCTATTGAATCCTGAACGTACTTTCTGGAAACGTTAATCTATCAGAAACAGACAAACGAGCTCTACGCAAACACGTAAATACACTACGAACTCTGAGAGATAAGAAAATTAAACTTAGAGACAAAAAACCAATTATAGTTCAAAAGGGTGGTTTCCTCCCAGCTCTCCTCGGTCCACTAATTGGAATAGTCAGTGGTATTGCAAGCAGTTTTATTAAATAATGAGTATTCGATCCCAGTAAAACCAGAAGAGATTGACCAGCACCAGGACGTGCTTGAAAAAGATGTCGTAGAAAGGCTAAAAGCAAAGAATCAGCAAATACAAAGTTGAAAAAATACCAACAGGCCAACTATAGAAGACGATTTTTAAAGGAAAAGCCCTATAAATTAGACATAACAACTACGGAACCAAAAGAACAGGATCTTCCCGACATTGTCTCCACTCTACCAATAACTCTACAAAGTAAAGGGAAAAACCTCATTGACTTTGTCAAATCTATTCCTGACTTCAGAGTAAACGAGAAAGGGTAAATTGAATATAAAGGTAAATCAGAGCCGGGTTCTAGAATCTTCGACCTAATCCATGACTTTGTCCACAATCGTAAAACAGTTTCTCCTGCAAGTGGTTGGGAATTATTTGCTGAGTCTTTAAGGGAAAACAATGTTCCAAGGGAGTTTATCGGCAATCGTCAACGTTGAGGAACAATAAAAGGCATCCCTTCCATAACAGACACGGTAGAGCGCATAGGAAAAGTAAGGCAGAGACTCCAATTTGGAACGGGAAACAAAACAGAACGAAAACCGAAACGTACAAAACAACAAAACAAACAGCAAAGGAAAAAAGTCGAAACATTTTAACTTGAGTAAAGCACTGGCAAAACTAAAATGAAAGACCTTTTAACCAAATTATATTACGAACCCACGCAACTCTCGGCATTTTCTGCGGTAAATTCTTTGGCAAAAGCACAAAAACAGGTCAGGGGGTGGCTCAGCAAGCACTATACCTACTCTGTCCACAAACCAATAAAGCGAAAGTATACCCAACTTAGTTACGTTTTTCACGATATCGATGAGCAGTGGCAAATTCATCTAGCAGATATGGCAAACTTAGCTGAGCAAAATGACGATTATCACTTCTTACTCACCTGTATAGATGGCTTCAGCAAGTACGCTTGGGTAGAGCCGGTGAAAAGCAAGTCGGGGGCTGACATCACAGCGGCGTTTGAAAACATTCTAGCTCAAGGCAGAAAACCCCAGAAAGTGTTAAGTGATCGAGGGAAAGAGTTTCAGAATAAAAAGTTTCAAGAATTGTTAAAATCAAAGGGCATTAGTTACTACACCTGCAATAACCCCGACATAAAGTGCAGCATAGTAGAGCGTTTTAACAGGACACTAAAGACAAAAATATGGAAGTATTTTACGCGGACAAGGAGTTATAGGTACCTAGACGTCCTTCAGAGTTTCGTAAATGGTTACAACAATTCAAAGCATCGTACAATTAAAATGACTCCTGCTGAGGCTTCTAAGCAACAGAATGAGGAAAAAGTAAGGGAGATCTTTCTTGGTAGACATTCTAAGTTGAAAAATAAGTTTAAGATAGGTGATATCGTTCGAATAAGTAAGACTAGATTTGAGAAGGGATATCTTCCAAATTGGTCAGAGGAACTTTTCAAAACAAGGTTTGGTTCACTCAAGTGGAATGTATGAGTTCCAATACCTAGACGAAGAACCAATACAGGGCCTATTCTATCCCGAGGAGTTACAAAAAGTAGATAAACCAGACTCTTATTGAGTTGAGAAGATAATAAAAACTCGGAAGCGAGGTAGAAAGAAAGAGTATTTTGTTAAGTGACTAGGCTATCCAGAAATATTTAATAGTTGGATATCTGAAGATGACGGATTTCTATATGCTCCTCCCCAGTAATACGGGAAACTTCGAAACCAATTCTCTGAACGACTACCGGGTTAAGCTTCCTCATTAGAATAAAATTACAGGGTGAGTGGGAAGTTGCTCTTGTGGAAATGATGTATCCGGTTACTTGGGGTAATCTTTCTGCTGCTAACCCTGCTGTGTCCTTTAAGTTTTTTGACAAGACCTCAATGTGGACCTCCTACCAAAAAGACACTACGAAACAGTGGACGACCTATGCGATGCAATCAATTTCACTATACTCAATATGGAACACCCCGTCACAGGAGAGAGGGCACCAATTAAATTTAGATTCGACGGATACAGGCACAGGTAATGTTCTCAATTCCAAAGACCTTTCCCAATACAGTAAAGTTGAGCAAAAATCTCTGGATGATGTTAGGCTACAATCCTGACCCCATGCAAAGGGACGGTGATCCTGTAGAAGACAAAATAGTTTTTGTTGCTGAGCCAGAACCCGATCTTAGACTGAGGGCCTTTTCATAAAAAGATTAAACGGATTAATTTAAACGGATTAACTTAAACAGATTAAATGGACTAAAAACGCGTATTCATAAAATCACGGATTAAACTACTTAAACGGATTAAACTGAGCCACGACTTAAACGGATTAAATTAAGCCGTTTAAGTAGTTTAATCGTATTTTATGAATACACTTTTAATCCGTTTAAGTTAATTCGTTTAAGTTAATCCATTTAATCAGCAAGTTTAATCCTGATTTTATGAATACAAATGCAGCTAACATAATTTTAAAGCGTATCTATTCCATTAATGTTAATTTTTTGATTGAAACTACAATTGTTAATTTTAAGCAAATTTCAAACTATAGCTAACATCTACAATACTATCGTCCATTGAACTATATAACCATTTTACAACGATAACGATGAGTTTTTAGGCTTACTTTTTGACGTGCTTGCTTAAGGTGGTTGTTTCCTTTTGTGTAAATTTGATCTCACAAGCTCGAATTCTTTATGAAAGTAGATGAAACTTTACAGATGTATTATTTTGGTGCCCTTTAACATTCTGGGACATCTGGGATCGGTCCGGCATTGTTAGGTGAAAAGATAGGAATTTTTTGGTTTTTGCCATTATTCTCTCAGGGCGCACATGGAATTGGTTGGTATGGGTATAAAGAAAATACCGAAATGAACATTTTTGCTATTACAACCTCTGAGCCGTCTCTAGTAGTTAAGTCAGAATAAGCCAAAAATAATATTGGGGTCGAAAAATGGCTTAATGAAACTTAAGGCACCGTCACCGCACATTTGGCAGATTATCTGGAGCATAAAGTTACTGTTAAGGATTAAATAAAAAAGGCCTCTTGACCCACATAACTTTATTGTTAAGGCATAAAAAGAAATTTGGCCGATTCTACCTACAGTTTTGAGAAATCGGTGTTAAAAAAATTAATGGTCAATATTTAGTTGGTAAGAAAACTTTTTCGCGAATTTTGCTAGCTTCGGAAGCCCATGTCAATTTATTGATTACATATGCTTTAAAACGAAGTATAAAGCTCTTTCCATCATCCGAAATTGCGAAAGTTATAGTGTTTCAAAAATCACTACACAAAATTATACCACCACCTTAAGATGGTGTTGTGATTTTCGAATAGCTATTACTTTCGCAATTTAGGGAGTAGGAAAGGACTTTATATAGACATCGCTTTAAAGCTTATATATAGTCAATACATTTACATGAGTTTACGAAACCAACAAAATTAGCAAAAACTAGCAAAAATTTTGTGACATACCGGCTGAATATAGACTTACCAATCTTTGAACATCGATTTCTCAAAGCTGTTGAATTGGCCAAATTTTTTATGACATGAAGGACATGTGGGCCAATGGACAGCTTTTTAGATTTTGCTCAACATGTTTTAATGTTCCAGAAAATCAGCCAAATGTGCTGTGACATGAAATTTCGCAACTTCGCATTGAGTTTTCTCGCATCTGGAGAAGTTTTGCTCTAACCAAAAAATAGTCATGCTTTTCATCCTGATAAAAATCACGCGAATCCATTGGTAACTTTTTGAGTAATCGATGCTCAATGCAAAATAATCGCAGTTTCGCCAAAATGGTTTTTCAGCCAAGTCTCAGGTGTACCTAAAGCAACGAACTTCAGCTAATAGGCTTTGATAAAATGTGCAATTTGACTGTGTATCGATTGAGTTCAAATAGTCCGTAGGATCTGGCAGTAATTTTGATAAAACTGATTTCCTCGAAAATGTTTTTTGACCCACAAAACCGTCATTGGCTTATGCTCACTTAACCGTTAAGGCCAGTTCACACTAGGCAAATTGGAGCAACTTAGGGCCTTTTCATAAATTGGATTAAACGGATTAACTTAAATTTTAATCATTTCATGAATACGCTCACGGATTAAACGGATTAAACTTTAATCCGGACTTAAACGGACCAGTTTAATCCGTCGATCAAAAACCTATTCATAAAATACCAACGGATTAAACTTTAATCCGTGACGTATTCATAAAATCGCGACGGATTAAACCTGCGGCGGATTAAACTTTAATCCGTGGTGTATTCATAAAATAATTAAGATTAATCCGTTTAATCCGTCACTTAAAAAACTAGTTCAAAAGCACTGTAGTTTAATCCGCGTTTATTGCGGAGATTAAATGGATTAAACATTACTTTTGGTGCTGATTCCATTTGAAGACATCAACTTTAAACAATCATAAATCATTCATTATTTGGAGTTAGAAAACTATTCTTATATCAAAATGTAGCTTAAAAGTTTCTCGTTTTAATGGATAATCTAAAACTGATTTTCGTTTTATAGAACTTTCTTAACGAATTTTTGAAGAAGCAGAATTTGTCAGATTTTTTACAAACTGAAGTAAAATGTTTCGTGAGACATTGGGTATGTCTTTTGATACTTCTATCAAATAGCTGCAGCCCGAGTTTTGTCTACTTTTCTCAATTTTGTCAAGAAACAACTTTAACCAAAACCAGCAAACTAAAAGCAACAACTGCTAAATCGGGTTGGAAGGTGGTTGGTTCCATCTGTACTTTGCTTATTTTAATGCCGTAACGTGCCTAATATTCAGAGTTGGAACAGGATCTATTTGAAGCTTTATATACATATGCAAATTGTACTCACTATTTAATTGTACTAGCAAACAAGTCTATGTTTCGGGTTAACTAGTTCAGTATAGCCAGTCTGCACTTAAACATATTTCTCAAAACTACAGAAACATCCCGAATTTTTGTTTGTACTTGACATACAGAACTCTAGCCGAGAAACCTAGGATTTGGTATAGCGACGCTTTGTCCCCGAAATCCAACATTTTAGAGAAAATTACTATATTCACAATCTTCTTCAGTTCGGTACTTGCAGGTTGTTCATCAAAATTACTGTGCTCAGTACAACAAAAGCATACATTTCAGAGTAGACTACACTTTAAAGTGCTGGTTTCCTTTCTGTATTTTTTACTCTTACGGCTGTAATCCTGTACTAAACTAGCTGAAACTTACGGAACTAATTTTTATGATCATTAACAATCTGGGACCAGTCCCGCTTTTTTAGGTGAGAAGTTAAGAACTTTTCTGGTCTTATGTAGGCAGCAATTGATTGTTATGGATGGAAGGAAAAAGGACACAAAAATGACATTTTTGATTTTACAACCTGTCTTTAGTTGTTAACTCAATATAAACCAAAAACGGTTTTGGGGGTCAAAAATTGCCACTTTTGAGGAAATCAGTTTATTTGAATTACTGCCACATGTTAACGACAGTGTTGAATAATTTTACTTTCACTCTCTAAATGCACATATTTTTATCAAAGCTTATTAATTTAAGTTAATTTTTTAAGCTATAGATTTGATCGAAAATAGTTTGTGGCAAACGGCGATTAATTTGTTTTGAACATCGATTTCTCAAAAAGCTTTTAGAAACATTTTATGGGTGAATAAATAGTCGCAATTTTTGCGGAGCGACGTGTCTTTTGGTTTCGGCTAAAACGTGTCTAGTCTCGAGAAAACAACGCAATGCAAATTTGCGAAATTTAGCGTCGCCGTACATTTTGCGGATTTTCTGAACCATTAACAGCCACTAAGCCAAATCCAAACAAACGTCCCTCGACCCACATATCGTATTTAGGTAGCACAAAATTAATTTTTCGCCGATGCTGCAGTTTTGAGAAATAGATGCTTAAAACCGATGCTCTCAGAAAAGTCATTTAACTTCGAACAGCCAGTTGAGTATAATGAGTAATGAACTCATTGTAAGCTTTCTAATGAGGTATATAAATCAAATACTAAAAACTATGAAAAAAGAAGAAGAAGAAACTTTAAGAAATAAAAGGAAACCAGCACCTTAAACGAATTGGAAATTAAACTTGTTTTGAATTTTTTGAATTGGAATTGAATTATGATTCTCAAAACCTAATCAACATTTTCGGAAATATGCAAATTCTTTGGAAGGAGTATTTTCTCGAATTTCAAGGATACTTTTCCAGTCACGAGCAAGTATGTAGGCTTATTAAAACAAGATATTGTCTCAAAATCAAGACAAAATTTTGATTTCAAGATGAAGCTGTGGCAACGTTGTTCAAACTTGAAAGTTTCGATGATTAGCAAATTTGTGTGAGGTGGATGCCAGTGAGTATGAGGTTGATTAAGATGGCAAATTAAAGCTGTGTGAGTGCGTTGGTTGGTGATTTCGGTCACAAGCGACACTAGGCTAGCCAAACATTCGTTCACAATTTATATGAAGTTAAACCTTGAAACATTTGCTGTCGTCTAGGGTTGTCCCCGGGCCCTGGGCCGGGCCCCTGGGCCGGCCCGGTTTAGGCCCGGGCCCGGAAAATTTTGAGTTGGGACCGGCCCGGGCCTGGCCCGGCTCTGGCTGAAAACCCGGCCCGCTACCGGGCCCGGTTTTTTAGGAGGGGCCCACCGGGCCTGCCGGGCTCACCGGGCCGGCCTGGCTCAGGCTCATCGTGTCTGCCGGGCTCAGTTTGCGAGTCTGTGACTTCCTGCGGCCCGGACTTTGAACCGGGCTTAGTAGCGGGCCCGGGCTTTGGAGCCCGGGCCTATCAGCGGGTCCGGGGATTTGAAGCCGGGCCAAGGAGCGGGCCCGGGCCTTGGGCCGGGTCTGGTAGCGGGCTCCGAGCTTTGATTGGGCTCCGGGCCTAGTAGCGGGCCCTGGGCTCCGGGCCGGGCCCGGCCCTGCTGAAAATTTAGGCCAGGGCCCGGGCCCGGCCCGGTCAATTTCTTATCGGAACAACCCTACTGTCGTCCGAGCATCAAGTGTTCTGAGGTGATATACACAATTGCTCCCAAGCTTGAGTGATTTTTCACCGTATTAGTGAGATTTTCACCGTATTAACAAACAGAATGTAAAAGTTGAGAAAACAGTGTTTTTGACAAAATGGCCTAGTCCTAGAGATGGTCAACCGAAAGAAAGCACTAGCGTGTGTGCAACTTTAGAAGCCATTTTTGTAACATTTGCTGACATTTCAGGAGTAAAGCTGACATTATATATTGGATATCTTGTTTTGCGTAGTCCGAAAACTGTCTGAATTCTGAAATTAAAGATTTGCCAAACATTCCATAGTCGACTTAATTAATTTCACCGACTTAGTCAGCTGTACTCTACCTTATGTGCTTAATAGGCGAGCGGAACTTTAAATGCAACTTAAAACTTTTTAACACAATACATATGAGTCTTAACGTTACTGAATGTTTCACACATATCGGAGTCATATTTGAAGAAAGGCTTAAATGGAACATCAGCAGCAGTTTTGGAAATCCTATGAACACTCCTATCAAAATATGTGAAATTCGGCAAAACTGGAAAATATGTAAAAATCTACTATAGAGGTATATAACTCTACCCTTCATAGCCGAGCTCGAGCTTATGTATGCATTAGAAAATCGCAATGTTAAATTAATCCATGTATGCAAGCATTGCTGATTAATTAGCATTCGCAGCTGATTAATCTTATAGTAATAATCGATTGACTGTTATTAGTCTAATACAATGAGCAATTAACTCCCGAATATACATGTTAAAAACATATAAATTTGGAATTCATTGTTGTAAAAATATTACAGACTTTGATATGCGCAG
>JASAND010006329.1:0-42986 GCA_030248195.1 Trissonchulus latispiculum
GGGGGGTCGTCGCGCTGCGTGGGGAGCGGTCAATTAGAAAAAACGCAATTGTTTCTGCATCAAAAAACGTTTAGTAATGGTTTTCCGAAAAACAGGAAGACACGGGGCCGAACTGCCAGGGGGGGGGGTCGTCGCTGTGCGTGGCGTTCCGACAATTTGTAAAAACGCAATTTTTTCGGCATCAGAAAACGTTACGTATAGTAAAGGTTTTCCGGAAAACAGGAAGACGGGGGCCGAACTCCCATCGGGGGGGGGATCGATTTTTGACCAGTCCGGACCCTGGTCAGGGCGCCACAGCTGGCTAGAGACACTTTGGAGGGGTCCTCCAAGGACAAAAAATGTTTGCCTCACCAAGCACTTTCATTTGATACCAAATTTGCAAACTTTTGGAAAAATCGATTTTTGACCAGTCCGGACCCTGGTCAGGGCGCCACAGCTGGCTAGAGACACTTTGGAGGGGTCCTCCAATGACAAAAATGTTCGCCTCGCCACGGGCTTTCATTTGATACCAAACTTGGTCACTTTTGGAAAAATCGATTTTTGGCCATTTTGGACCGGTTCGGACCCGGGTCAGGGCGCCACAGGCCGCTGGGTCCACTTTGGAGGGGTCCTCCAATGACAAAAAATGTTCGCCTGTCCAAGGGCTTTCTTTTGATACCAAATTTGGAAATTTTCTAAAAAATCGATTTTTGACCGGTCCGGACCCTGGTCTGGGCGCCACAGGCCGCTGGGTCCACCTTGGAGGGGTCCTCCAATGACAGAAAATGTTCGCCTGACCAAGGGCTTTCATTTGATATATACCAAACTTAGAAATTTTTTAAAAAATCGATTTTTGATCAGTCCGGACCCTGGTCAGGGCGCCACAGGCCACTGGGGCAACTTTGGAGGGGTCCTCCAATGACAAAAAATGTTCGCCTGGCCAAGGGCTTTCATTTGATACCAAACTTGGCCACTTTTAGAAAAATCGATTTTTGACCATTTTGGACCGGTCCGGACCCTGGCCAGGGCGCCACGGCCGCAGGGTCCACTTTGGAGAGGTCCTCCAACGACAAAAAATGTTCGCCTCACCAAGGGCTTTCATTTGATACCAAACTTGGCCACTTTTGGAAAAATCGATTGTTGGCCATTTTGGACCGGTTCGTACCCTTGTCAGGGCGCCACAGGCCGCAGGGTCCACTTTGGAGGGGTCCTCCAATGACAAAAAATGTTCGCCTCACCAAGGGCTTTCATTTGATACCAAACCTGGCCACTTTTGGAAAAATCGATTTTTGGCCATTTTGGGCCCGGTCCCCGGTCGGTCCCCTGGCCAGGGCACCACAGGGGTCCGGGCGAAACCTACTATAGCCTATGCTGTAGTGCTCCCGCAGCCCACCCCAAATCCCAAATAAGAGCGACCTGCTCACTGTAGACATTTCTGTAGAAGAGATTAAAGTTGAAGTTGCGACACGGTAGGGCCCACCACCATCAGGGTGCCCCCCAGCCACATGGATAGGTTCTAGTTAGTCTAGGATAGGTTCTAAACTAATGGGCCCTTTAGATTCACCATATAGGGGTTCCTATTCGAATACGAAACCTCAGCCCAACAGCTCTTATGTATAGGGCTGCCTACTCCGTAGGCCCAGACCCCCCTTTTACACGTTAACTAGTGACCCCTGGCCAGAAAATTACAGGGGCCAGATCCAAAATTCATATACCCCATGGCAATTAGGGCCGTGGGGCCATGCTCCTCGGCGAACCTCAGACCCATCGGCCTGCCCCAGTTCAAGTTTACTTGAACAGAAGGATTGACCATTTTGGAAAAAAACTATCTCCGAAAAAATCGAAATCCTGCTATGTACACAGACCTATAGGGGGGCCATACCTACTCCATACTCATTTCCCCAAAAATGGGGAAAAAGTTGTTCAAAAAAAATCCCATATGGTATAGGAAATCTAAGACCTCCGACCCCTAGGGTGGGGGGGGAAAAAGAAAAATGGAGAGAAAGTCGTGCATTGAAAAATTGAATCTGTGATATCTCAAAAACGGCTCGGCCGATTTTGCTCAAATTTGCACAGCATGTACCCCTCGTGAAGGGGTTTCTACTTGTACAATATGAAGGCTCTACCTCAACTCCTCCGCCGGCACCAGGGAAAACTATGTTCCAAGAGGCCGCAATACGCCGTTTTTCCCTATTCTAGGTAGTGCGCTGACGCGCACTACCTAATGTAGCTTTAGTTTAGCGAACAAGAACCAAAAGGTTGCCAACTGATCCAAAAGTTCAAAACCAACTTTTTCATAGTAACATCTTTGAGTCCTCAGCCTGCATGAGTGCGGGGCCTTGGGGAAACGGTCATATCACCTGGCTGGATATAAATAAGCTTGCGCTTTTATGGGGCACAGTTTGGCTGGTCTTACGTAGCTTCTAGCCCGACTTAGGGTAGGTGCCTTTTTCGGACCCGGCCAGTGTACTTTTTTGAACCTTTACTAAATATGCTCCATTTGAACTCATATTCCTTTCTGAACTCTTCAGGATCATTTTATTTCTTGTAATGTACACATAAACATATAACCAGGAAATTTGTACTGTAGCTATTTCAGCAATACATTGTCTGGTGGGAGGAAACTCAACTGATAAAACCTACGTACGTGAGCCCGGCTATTTTGTTTACTTGTCTAAGTTTAGTATTTACTTAAGCTGGAAACGGCCCATTTAATCTATTATACCCTAACAAATTTACACTCACGACCCCCCACACACGGTTTGAGCACGTATAGGAAAGAGCATATCTGAAGACTATTGCATATAAACATAAAAGACCGTATATAACCATATAGTATGTACAATACCAGCTTAACGCAAGCTAAGAAAAATCTTGTGCCTTCCCTACTCTAATTTTCATCAAGGAACGGTCCTATGGGGTCAGTCAAGCTTATTTATATTTACCACATGCTTCAGAAAATATAACAAACAACCCAGTAGAACATTTAAAGCTTTGAAGAAATCGACGTCTTGATCGATAACGGATTGGTTGCGGACACGCTCTATTCTAAGCTTAATGGGGGGGGGTCGCTTTGGGTCAAAATCGATAGTCGCGGATTTCGCTCATTTTCACACACAATATAGGTACATATGTTCTCAAAAACAAGACAAAACATTGGAGTTCGAAATCAAACTATGGCAGAGATATTCAGCTATAAAGTTGGAAAACTTGAAAAACACTGTGATTTGCCCTCCAAGGTCATGTTGAGACAGAACTGCAGTGAAATTTGGGTCAACTAATAAATATGGAAAATTAATTCTGTGGGTTGGCTAATATTTTAATACTGAAACGACTCCGGCATAGCCACTCAGTCGTTCACAGCACATTATTCAATTGCGAACTGAGCCTTAACTGTACCCTCAAACTTTAACTTGCTCTAACTTTCAGATACTACATTTCAGACACATAGTTCTGTTAGAAAAGTTGTTCAGCTCATCAGTAGCTATCGAATGATACCCAATTTGTCTATATTTTGGAAATTTCAAAAATTGACTTTTGTGACCTGTAAGAGATCAAAGGAGCCGACACGGCAGAAAAGTTCTTGAAGCATTTGCCTTTACCATAACGTCTGGCAGGCATTGAGAGTTTTATGTGTCAATTTTGGTGACTTTCGATCGGGTACCGAGTGAGAAATTATTAAAATAACGTGAAAATTGTGCAGAATGATGATTTGTGGCAAAATTAGCACATTTTGTGTGGCAAGGTTTTTGAGAGCACTACACACGGTAAAAATTTGAAACTACTGTCATAAGAATTCTCTGTATGTGCAGAGTGCAACTATTTATAAGCGATTTCTGTAGCTTTTGCCAATCGTGCAGGAGAGGCGAAAATGTTTCGCTGGTCCTGTTTTTCGTGGTACAAAAAGCACCAATTTTATAAAATTTTGGCTTTGAAAAATCGTCAAAAATCCGACACTCAACAGAATTGTTCCACAAGGGTTATTTGCACTCTCTGATATGTCCTTAACATGTATAAGGAGGTTGTAGCGCTGTATCTTGCATACAACGAAAAATTTTTCTGCCACAAACATTTAAACCTAACTTTTTCATTTTCCTATGTTTAACACATGTCGAGGTCACCTTTGAATGGCTCTACAGCATGATAGCAGCAATATTACGCAAAACGCACCTGTCTTGTTTTGAGGGCCCATTGGGACTACAAAATATGTCAAAATGAGCGAAATCGGAGATGGTCGAAAAATCGGCCAAAAAGCGACCCTCCCCCCCTTAAAAGCCGATTGTGCCACATAGATTGCCTTTGTGGACGCTGCGTCCACATAGGAATACACACTGTATACCTTATGTGAACGCAATTTCTGCGCCCACATTGGGCATACAGTGGGAATTGCGTAATGCGTCCACAATAGGTGCGATATATATATATATGTATATATATATATAGTTCACAGGTTACTTCATTCTCGCTTTGACTAGTTGTGCACTGATGTTCAGGTGCCGTTTTCCCTAAGCTTTTTCCGTGTTCTCCAAACTGCAACTTCGTTTTACTTTAGCTCCCAAAATATCCCAGGGAGTCTGAGTGTTTCAAAGTTCATACACAACTAAAAGCAACCCCACTTTATACGTACGCAAGTAAGCTGTGTGTATATACATATACGTATATACATAAAGTTTATATAGTTCAATAAATTTTCTTTAAAACGTATAAATCCTCCTCCTCCCCTCGGTTTGATTCAGTTATCTTTACATCAAGCCGAAATTAAAGTTCAAAGTTTTAAGAAGTTCAAGATAAAGACAAACATTTTTCAATGGGCCTCCTTCGCATATTTTCTCAAATCTTAAGAAGTCCTAGTTAAAGTCTGAACTTAAAGAAGATGGAAAATGTATACGCGCGGGTTCTTAAAAATTTGTAGGCATCAAAAAGAGTTATATGGGGCCATGATGGGGGCCGTCTTTTACGCTCTAGGCTATAACGGGGCTATTTTATGTATTGCTAGAGCCGTTTTATGTACCTACCGGCCGGGGCCGAGTTTTATGCATACCAGAAAATTTTCAAATTCAAACCTACTCCTCTTTTTTACGTATTACGTACAAAAATATATACGCTCATTTCTATAGAAGTAGGAACTAGCTAAGCTAAGCATATACATAGTACTTAGATATCATCAAAACTTAATATTAACTTGTATTATTACTTATGTTAATTGCGTAATGAATATGCAGTTAAGATACAAAAAATCAAAGAGCTGGTTTAAATTAAATATTGGGTACCCTAAATATTTTCAATTTCTAACCTCAATTTTTTCAATTTTAAAGCTAAAGATTTAAAGAATTTTACGTTTTTACATCAAAAGATGCTAAATTTGTTTGCTTGTGAAAAATATTCTTTTTGGTGGGGCCGTGTTTCATGAACCTGGGCCGACCGGTAAATGTCTAAATCTACTCTGCTCAGTTAGAGTGAACAGTTTAACGTGGAAACTGCTAGCGCTGAATAAGTTCCAAAAGATATATATTGATATCATTTGGACTGAAGTACATATATATATACGTATATACGTACGAACTAGCTAAGCTTAGCTAACAGTAAAAGTAAACATTAACATTTTATGTCAGAAAATCTGGTATATACTTTAAAATTTAACACAAAGACCGAGGGAACAGAATTCAGCTGTTAACTTAATCCACTCCTGTCCACAAAGAAAGTACTGTTTGATTATTTTAAAGTGTATATATATGCAAAAATAATATATGCATACATTTCAGGAAAACACTAAAGACACCTTCCCCTTTCTAGTAAGTGCATATACTTAAGTGAAAGGTCAAGAACAAAGGAAAAGAGACCACCTAGGAACAATAGCTGATTACAGAAAAGACAACATCAGGTCCTGGAATTACGAAACCTCCCTACGGTCACTTATAATTAGACGCTCTGGGAATCTATTAATTTATGTACTACTTAATAACAACAGAAAGGAGTCGGATTCAAATTCCAGGTGAATTTTTTCGTAGCTCCTAAGACCAACTGCATTAACACTTATGTATGAGTCAAGAATGACCTAAAGTTCGGAAACGAAGAGATGTGATTTACAAAAACCAAATCATATGTAAAGGCAGACGACGCTAATTTTAAGATTCTGCTTTGACAGGTCGTTCCGCCCCACGTCGTTTCTTCAACATAAATTTTATATATATATATATATATATATATATATATATATATATATATCACTGTTTTTTTGTGTTTTTTATTGTGTTTTCGCACACTTTTTTTTAAAAAAACACACAAAATTTTAAAAAAACACACTAAAAAGCACACTCACATTTTCACCTGAAGGAGCGAATTTTTATTAATTTTCAGCCTAATTTTTAAGTTTTTCCAAAAAATTTTGCGCCTTCGGCGCAAATATCCGCTATATATCTATATTTTTACCTCTGTTTGTTTTCGTCTGGGCATTAGTTATTGTGTAGTCTTCATTATTCTAAGCAACGGTGTCATTAGGGACTGTAGGCAAATTATATATTCTATGAAATTACGTTTCCAAATTCTGGAAATGACTGGAATAAAATAAACTGTCGAAAAGTAAAAGATTTGAAGGATTTCAGACCAAAATTTTCACAATTTTCAAAAAATTCTCAGAGTCTGGGGGCTCCGCCCCAGACCCCCATTGTAGCGCAAGAAAGACGTCATCAATGCAAATATTTAACGTTCAGAACATTGAAATATCGTTTCTGAAGACTGAGCATGCAATATATGCTTTGTACTTCTTCTGTAACACGCGAAAAATGCAAAATATAGTTTAAAATGCTGTAAAAACCGTTAAAAACGTGTTAATACTGCGAAAAGCGAATTTTAGGAAAAACACAGATTTTTTAAAAAAACACACATTTTCTTAAAAAAACACACTAAAAAGCACAGGTAAAATTTTGAAAAAAAAACCCTGGATATATATATATATACAAGAATAAAAATGCTCCGATGGAGCATGAAAAATGCAATATGGGTGGGGTGACACTGGGTTTTAAGCAGACAGAGGACTAGGTTTTAAAACGTTAATATGGGAGGGGCAGGTTGTAAATGCCAGGAGGACTAGGTTAAAAGCGCACTAATATGGACCAGCTTCGCTGAACAACCCATATTCGCGGAAATTGTCCAGACAAAAATGCTGGCGGCAATCCTTCAATAACAGTTTAACAATTTGTCGGCACGACTTTGCAGCTATTACTATATACATATAGTTGTGTCCGTAATACTTAACATTCCATAATTAATACAACTTACAACACAACTTAATTTAATTAATTTTATTAATTGATATAATCCAACACTTAATACAATATATATATATATATATATAAATATATATATATATATATATATATATATGCAGTAAAAATTGGTGTCACAAATTCCGCTCTGGTAACTCACTATAAAACGCTTGAAGTATATAAAGCATAATATTTCAAAATCAGCAAGCTCGCCTGGAAAGCTGACGAATTTATAGCTTAAGTTGGTGGTATCCTTTTGTGCAGTGCTTTTGTGGCGATTTTTTTGAAACGCTATAACTTTCGCAATTTTTGGAGTTGCAAAGAGTTTTATACATCGTTTTAAAGCTTATTATCTGTACATTCACATGAGCTTACAGAACTGGCAAAATTAGCAAAAAAATAGCAGAAATTTTCTGACAAGCAGACATCTAACAGGATGAATATAGACCAAAAGTTTTTGAACATGGATTTCTCAAAACTGAAGAATCGGTCAAAAGTTCTTTTTGTGCCACGATATGAAGGACATATGGGCCGAGGGACGTTTTTTGGATTTGGCTCAGCATGTCTTAACGGTCGAGAAAATCGGCCAAATGCACAGTAACATGAAATTTCGCAACTTCGTATTGAGTTTTCTTGCTACTCAATAAGTTTTAGCCCAAACCAAGAAAAACGTCCCTCCGCAGAAGTGCGAATTTCGATTCTGCCGAAAATCTCCAGAATCCGTCGAGTAGTTTTTGAGAAATCGATGTTCGAAACAAAATAATCGCAGTTTTGCCAAAATGGTTTTTCGGCCAAATCTCTAGCTGAAAGCAATAAAGTCCGGCTAATAGGCATTCATAAAATGTGCATTTGGACGATGTATCGATTGAGTATAACTAAGCCAATTTTGCCCTTCACATGTGGCAGTAATTTTGAAAAAACTGATTTCCTCGAAAATGGCCATTTTTTGACCCTAAAAACAGTTTTTTGCTTATACAAGCTCAACCACTGGAGATAGCTCAAGGGTTGTAAGAGCAAAAATGTTCATTTTCGAGTCCTCTTTCCAGCCATACCAACCAATCCCGTGTCTTGTCTACCTACTGGGAGCTTAAGGCCAAAAACCAAAACTTTCTTATCTTTTGGCCTAAGAATACGGGACTGGTCCTAAAATGTTAAAGAGCACGGAAATAGGTTATTTCGTAAGTTTTAGCCCTTTGCGTAAAAGATTAAAGCAGTAAGAGTCAAAAATACCTGAAAGGAAACCAGCACCTTAAGACAATAAAGGTCAAATGCGGAGTGGAGCATGCGTACCCGCGAATATGGGTTGTTCAGCGAAGCTGGTCCATATTAGTGCGCTTTTAACCTAGTCCTCCTGGCATTTACAACCTGCCCCTCCCATATTAACGTTTTAAAACCTAGTCCTCTGTCTGCTTAAAACCCAGTGTCACCCATATTGCATTTTTCATGCTCCATCGGAGCATTTTTATTCTTGTCCTATTTCATTTTTAAGGTTCTCAGTAAAACGTAAGCAAGAATGTTAAAGCTTTATGAAAGAAACTTTAAACATTCCCCCATGATTACGTAACAGTCAACCAAGCCATAGAACAAAGAAGCTTGAAAAGTACCAAATTACAAAGTACAAAGATTTTGGCAGAAAAACCCTCATCACTACAAATAAGAATATTTTAGAAAGTTGCAGAAAGTTATCTGTAGTTTGTTATAAGCCATGCTGTACTTCAGCAGCACTCTACTGTAGCGCAACCAGATGCAAACGTCAGTGCCAAAAAAGGAGACTTGTACGGCATGATTTCCAAGGCTATTCTGCACTTGCCTGGAGAATTTCGGACAATTGCAACTTTTGTGTAGCTAGTTATAGGCCGTGCTGTACTTCAGCAGCACTCTACTGCAGCGCAACTAGACGCAAACGTCACTGCCAAAAAAGGAGACTTATACGGCATGATTTCCAATGCTATTCTGCACGTGCCTGCAGAATTTCAGACGATTGCAACTTTTCTGTAGCTAGTTATAGGCCGTGCTGTACTTCAGCAGCACTCTACTGCAGCGCAACTAGACGCAAACGTCACTGCCAAAAAAGGAAACTTATACGGCATGATTTCCAATGCTATTCTGCACGTGCCTGCAGAATTTCAGACGATTGCAACTTTTCTGTAGCTAGTTATAGGCCGTGCTGTACTTCTGCAGCACTCTACTGCAGCGCAACCATATAGTAACATCACAATAAGTATACCAAACCTACCTATAATAGCAAGAGTCCATAATAATTTCCCTTATATTATAGAAGAAGAGTAAGCCACTAGAGGGCTCCTCTTCTTGGCATTGCGTAACGGTGCTCCGACCACAATACGCGAATGTTCCCCCGTTTGGGGGGGGGGGTCGCCAAATCATACCCCCTCCCCGTTTGGTGGGGGGGTAGGCAACAGCCAATCAGATTGCAGAAACCCCCTCCCCGTTTGGTGGGGGGGTAGGCAGGTTGATTGTGGCTTTTGAAAAAGGGTCCCCGTTTGGGGGGGCCGACACAAGAGGTCCCCGTTTGGTGGAGGGGTATGCAAAAGGGGTCCCCGTTTGGGGGGGTCACAAAAAGTGGTCCCCGTTTGGGGGGGTCGCCAACAGCCAATAAGAATGAGCAAAACTTAGCCTGCTTGAGCGACCCCCCCCCCAAACGGGGACCCATTTTCGAATAGAACAAAACTACCGTAATCCTCTGCTCTACCCCCCCACCAAACGGAGGGGGGGTTTCTGCAATCTGATGGGCTGTTGGCTACCCCCCCCCCACCAAACGGGGACCTCTTTTTAGCTACCCCCCCACCAAACGGAGGGGGGGGGTATGCAATGTCGGTTTGGTCGACCCCCCCCAAACGGGGGAACATTCGCGTATTGTTGTCGGAGCACCGTTACGCAATGCCAAGAAGAGAAGCCCTCTAGTGGCTTACTCTTCTTCTAATAATATAAGGGAATTATGGACTCTTGATAATAGTTTGTCATGTCCTAAACTATCTGTATGCCGAATTTCAAATGCCAGTGACAAATGAATAACTTGTTATCGACGGTGCTGTGTTTTAGGACAGCACATACAGCACGGTGGAAGCTAGAGAGTACACCAACTAACATAGCTACAGTTCCCCCTTACTACCGACACAATTATCACCAAGTTTCATATGTTTAGCCGTTTACAGTAAGTCTACAGACAGCGTGCTATGGTTGCTGCATAACAGTACAGCACGATAGCAGCACCGCACAGCGCTGCGACTATGCTCATCGTTTTCAGCGACCCCGATAACCCTTATATGCGTCCCACTAAATGGCCCAAAACAGCATATTTAGGCCTATTTTTGACTATTTTCTGTGGAGTTGGGACTTAGAAATTTTTCCAAAATGGCCATTTGGCCGGACAAACTTTGGGCCGGCCGCCTGAACGATCCCGGCCAGATCTCGAAAATCGCCTCGGTTATGACACGCTACCCATCCCAAAGTTTCTTATGCAACAAGCCGCGTCTCTCTAGCTTGTTCCCTGGGCCCTGTAGCCGTGACACAAAATTGGCCTTTTTTGGCCATCTTAGCGGTCAGGCCACATTTGACCGGCCGCACAGGTGGCCGGCCGGGCCGGACACCGAAAAATTGTCCAAAAGGTACGTTAACACAAATACTACTCTCAGAAAAACCAAACTTCACCGGCTGAAAATGCCCAGATCGTTCAGTTTTTGAGTTCGACTAAAACGGCTTCCCCAAGCGTGACTTACACGGAAAAAAAACAAACGGACCTAACTTGTCCGGAAGCGAAAATTTTCAAAGTTGAAAATTTTGACCAAAACTTTTTTGATACTTGTTGTACTCGTCGTGCTGATTCCAACGATACCAAATTTGTCTATTTTGGTTGAGTATTTAGCTGGCACGGTGCTCGAACGGGTCTCTAAGGGCCGCGCTGAGCCTTTTACACCCATATTATAGGGGGTCGCTCTCGCGCCCCCCTATAATATACAGGAGCGCACCCAAGGGGGGGGGCTCCCCCCCCTGCCAGGTTTCGAAGGTCAGAAAAAATAAGATGCAGAAAGGAGGAAAAGCAGGAAAAACCAAAATTTTCGCGCCTTCGGCGCGAATTAACCATTCTTTGTGTGTTTTGCTGGTAGCACGTGGGGCGGGGTGGGGTGGCTGACTTTCAATTATGTAGACGTTTCTTTCTGCTTACGCTTGAGTTGTAATAAATAGACACTAGCCGCTAATGTTTTCAAATCATGGTTTTTCTGCATTTGATTGTGCATATATTAGCGATCAATTTCTTCTAAAATATTTCTGATATTTCTGAATGAAAGGTTGTGGCTTGACTGTATGATAGAAATTCGCAGCAAACTAAAAAATGACAGAAAAATTAAAATTTTAACTGCAAAATCAAAAAATTTTCTTTAAATTAAGTATCAAATAGGCGGATTACCGGATATCCGGATATATGTTAACGTAAAATAGGTGGATATTCGGATATGAAAGAATATCAGGTACCCATCACTAGTGCGTATGTATATACACTTTTTTTACAAAATGCAATTTAAATTTAAAAATGCATACACAAAAGCTGAGTCAAATTTTGATTACGCTTTCCACAAAATGGCTCTAAAAATTTCCAAATTGGCGCTACTTTCTAAAAAGAGCTCTAGCTTTTAGCTCTTTCGCGCTTTCCGCCCCAGCCCTAACTTTTGATTTTTTGACCAATAACTTTGAAATTTGGTGTGGGTGCATACTAGAGGCTGATAAATTCAAAAAATTCAAATATTTTTAAATTTTTAAAAAATTTAAAATTTTAATTTGGTAACGGAGGAACAAGGTGAACCAAAAACTTTTTTGAAAAAATTTTGCTGAAAACTTGCATACAGGGTTTTCTGGGGCGGTTGCCTTACATGTTAAGCTTACAACTTTAGCTTATATATACTGAGCTAACGAAAAGCTGAAACGAATAACAGATTTCAGATTCGTGCTCAGCGCCCCAGAAAACCCCTGTATGCAAGTTTTCAGCAAATGTTTTTCAAAAAATGTTTTGGTTCCCCTTGGTCCCCCCTTACCAATATAAAATTTTAAATTTTTTTAAAATTTTTCAAAAATTTTAAATTTTTGAATTTATCAGCCTCTAGTATATATACACCCACACCAAATTTCAAAGTTATTGGTCAAAAAATCAAAAGTTAGGGCTGGGGGGGAAGCGCAAAAGATCCGCAAAAACTAGCCTCTAAATACATGAGTTTCGTAGTGAGGTTGCAAATTAAGGAAAACAAGTTGAAACCGCTTAACATATGAGCCTGTCCTACAACGAAGCTCATATTGGCGTATGTCATAATATAATTTGTAGATATATATTTTACTTTTATATAAAATATATACTCCATAAAGCTTTTCATTACAAAATTGTCCTTCACACAGCTTGTCGATCAGTCATTATACTGTGTATTATTATAGTCATTATATATACTGTCATAATCCCGGGTTAAGACGCTAACTCGGGTTTACTTGGCTATCTTCAACACATGAACTTAACCCGGGATTGGGCGTTGATAACATCAACCCCAGATCCGAGTTCTGCAAAACAGAAAACCTCTACGTATAAGCATATTTTCAGCGAAATCGAGGACGAAATGTGATTGATTACGCTTTATCTGAATAAACTTTTATTGGGTTCCCGCCCTTTTCCAAAGGGTTTGGAACCCTATGTTCTGGACATGTTTATTTTTCTTATTGGGTTCCCGCCCTTTTCCAAAGGGTTTGGAACCCTATGTTCTGGACATGTTTATTCTTATTCTTATTATTATTATTGTTCACATTTTTGTGTCCGCATCTATTTCTCGAGATTGGGAAGGGGTAGAGAGGTGGTTGATACCTCATTTTGAAGGTCTTGACTTGAACTGCTCCCGGAAGCGCGGGGAGCCCCGGGGGAGCAGAGGTGCTCCCGGAGCACCCCCGTGAGTAAAAATGAGTAAAATAAAAAAGTTGTCCAAATGAGCTAATTTTGGTATCATTCGAAAGCTCTTGACGAGCCATGAAAAAGTTGTAATTGGGTCAAGGCCTGAAAATGTACCTATTTTGAGTTATGAGGCGAAAAAGGGTCAAAAATGGCCAAAAACGGCCAAAACGGCCGTTTGAAGGGGTTTTCCGCCTTTATCTCGAGCTAGAGTCAACTAGTTGGCCTGAAATATTGCATGTAGGGTGTCACCCGATGCGGCAAGACCCTCCGTGCACCTGGGTACCATAGTGTCACACAATTCGCAATATTACTCGATACGGTGATGCTGCAAATGGTCAAAATTGAAAGTAACGGAAACCCTCCAATATGGGTATCATTCGAATGCTCTCGTTGCGTAGATAAAAAGTTGTAATAGGACCGAAGCTCCAAAATGTAGGACAAATGAGTTACGGGGCCCCAAAAGGGTCAAAAATGGCCAGAAACAGGTCAAAATGGGTCAAAATTGAAAGTAACGGAAACCCTCCAATATGGGTATCATTCGAAAGCTCTCGTTGAGTAGATAAAAAGTTGTAATAGGACCGAAGCTCCAAAATGTAGGACAAATGAGTTACGGGGCCCCAAAAGGGTCAAAAATGGTTAAAACCGGTCAAAATGGGTCAAAATTGGAAATTGTCGGATCCGATTAATACTGGTGTCATTCGAAAGCTCTTGTTGCGTAGATAAAAAGTTGTAATAGGGCCAAAGCGCCCAAATGTAGGACAAATGAGTTACGGGGCCTCAAATGGGTCGAAAATGGCCAAAACCGGTCAAAATGGGTCAAAATTGAAAGTAACCGAAACCCAACAATATGGGTGTCATTCGAAAGCTCTCGTTGCGTAGATAAAAAGTTGTAATAGGGCTAACGCGTCAAAATATAGGTCAAATGAGTTATGGGCCCCGAATATTATAAACTCATTCTATAAGCAGAAAAATGTCGGGCGGGAACCACTTGATGCCTTTTGACTTATTATTCTTATTATTGTCCACAATTTTGTGTCCGCACCTATTTCTCGAGATTGGAAAGGGGTAGAGAGGTGGTTGATACCTCATTTTGAAGGTCTTGACTTGAACTGCTCCCGGAAGCGCGGGGAGCCCCGGGGGAGCAGAGGTGCTCCCGGAGCAGCCCCGTGAGTAAAAATGAGTAAAATAAAAAAGTTGTCCAAATGAGCTAATTTTGGTATCATTCGAAAGCTCTCGACGAGTAATGAAAAAGTTGTACTTGGGTCAAGGCCTGAAAACGCACTCATTTTGAGTTACGAGGCCGAAAATTGTCAAAAATGGCCAAAAACGGCCAAAACGGCCGTTTGAAGGGGTTTTCCGCCTTTATCTCGAGCTAGAGTCAACTAGTTGGCCTGAAATTTTGCATGTAGGGTGGCACCCGATGCGGGAAGACCCTCCGGGCACCTGGGTAGCATAGTGTCACACAATTCGCAATTACTCGATACGGTGATGCTGCAAATGGTCAAAATTGAAAGTGACAGAAACCCCCCAATATTGGTATCATTCGAAAGCTCTCTTTGCGTAGGTAAAAAGTTGTAATAGGGGTAAAGCGCCAAAATATAGGAGAAATGAGTTACAGGGCCTCAAAGGGGTCAAAAATGGCCAAAAACGGTAAAAATGGGTCAAAATTAAAAGTTGTCGGGAACCCCCCAATATTGGTATCATTCGAAAGCTCTCGTTGCGAAGGTAAAAAGTTGTAATAGGGGTAAAGCGCCAAAATGTAGGAACAATGAGTTACGGAGCCTCAAAGGGGTCAAAAATAGCCAAAACCGGTCAAAATGGGCCAAAATTGAAAATTGTCGGATCCGGTCAATAACGATGTCAATCGCAAGCTCCAGTTGAGTAGATAAGAAGTTGTAATAGGACCAAAGCGTTAAATTGTAGGAAGAACGAGTTAAGAGGGCACAAAAGTATCAAAAACAGCCAAACTCGACCAAATTGGGTCAAAATGAAAGTTGTCGGATCAGGCTAATACTTTGATACTTTGATCAGGCTAATCTATTGAAAGCTCTTTGTGAGCTGGGAGCAACTAACACGGGAAATGTGAAATGTAATAATTATGATAAAAATGGAAACTTTTTATAAACGGAAAAATGACGGGCGGGAACCACTTGATGCCTTTTGACTTATTATTATTATTATTAATTATCATCACTACGTACTTATGAAACTACGTACTACATATATGGATACATTCCGTAGTATAGGGATCGACCTGATCCAAAATATTGGGCCAGTATAAACTGCAGACGGAGCCCAGCAGAATTATGCAAACGCAGACTCGGGTATAAAACTCAGACCTGAAAACAAACTCGGGTATAAAATGCAGACTTTTGAGTAGACTTGCAGACTGGGGTATAAAATGCAGACTTGGGTATAGAATGCAGACTTTTGAGCAGGCTTGCAGGCCCGGGTTTAAAAAGCAGACGTGCGTATAATATACAATTAGGAAAACCCCAGAGCGGCGAATGCCTATCTTTGCGGTTGCTGCCGTCTCTTGCCAACTCAGCAGGCGGTCCGACCGGGCCGATTGAGGATCGCCAGCTGGCCGGAAGCAGCAACATCTTTATGTATATAGTCAACTAAGCTGATATAAGATGCACGCTTTGTGACAGGCTTGCAGGCTGATTTAAAAGCGCTTTCCCCGGCGCTAACGTTTGATTTTTTCACCAGCAACTTTGGTCATTTGTAGTTTTGTCCGTTCACAGAGTTGATTCATACATACCTTTGCTGTTTGTTGTATTGCTGTTGTCCGTTTGTGAGTAAGTGTTGTCCACTTAGACTTGAACAATGTTAAACTTTTCCGTAATTGTCCGCATGAAACAGCCAAGAAACAGAAATGAGTAGTATAGCAATGTTCACAAAACACAATCACCCCGAAAATTCACAAAAATATCACCCACCTAGACGGCTAACAACAAGCCGCAGCCAGAAAATGTTTTGCATGGTAATAGCCACAAGTCCCTACCTTAACATATATGAGTTTGGATACCGAGGCCCAACTCCTCTGTAGGGTGCCAAATAGTCGACAAAACCAAAATCCGACCCTCGAACAACTCCGGACCAAAACTGAAATTTTGCTGGTACTCACTGTGGATCTTGCGCAGCTATCTTATATTTGCACTCACATGCCCTAACTCTAAGCTATCCAACCATATATTGGATTCCCTGCCATGTCCTCTGGCTTCGCCACCGGCGTGTGATTTTTTTGTGAACAGATTCACAAAAGAAAAATCACCATCAACTTTTTGTAAAAAGCCTCTGGGCAACCGCTAGGGCAAAACTAATGCCAAATTCGAGCTCAGCAACCCGCAAAACCTACAGGCAAAGTTTTTAGGCTTCTGGAACCTTGAAGTAAAATTGTTGGTCAGTCACGTGACCCCGACCCAAATCAGTGACCGTAGGCAAGATTATGTACATGACCACTCCAGATACGAAATTACTCCAGCAAATTGTTTGTTCTGTGCTTACTAGAGCAACAGAACACACATATACTTGTACTTTTTGTAAATTGATTATGAAGTTTTCAATGAGTGTGTGAGGCTTAATTGAAGAGTTATTCAAAGAAAATAAACTTTATTCGGAAATTTATATGAGGATAAAATGATGAACAAGAAAAAACTGTGGACTGTTTGTCCACCAAAGTTCACATATTCACTTCCTACGCTGGCACGATTTTAGTAAAACTCAAACAAATAAAATTGCTGAGCCGATATATGTATGCTATAAAAAACAACCAATTGTTGAAAGCATCCACACAATTGCGTGGTAACTCAATGATCAAAAATTAGGCAGCGTAGGTAGCGATAACTTTGCCAATGGAGTTTCAGCAAGTATGCTCAAAAGTCTGCATTTTATACCGGAGTTTACTTTTTATCTCAGGTCTGCAAATCTGCTCAAGGCTGCGCTTTATATATAACCTGAGTCTGCCTTTTATACACCGGTCTGCATCTCTTCAAAAGTCTGCATCTTATTACCAAAGTCTGCATTTTATATATACCCTAGTCTGCAAGTCTGCAAGAAAGTCTGCATTTTATACTTTTAGTACGGTCTGCGTCTGCTTGTCATACCCGGGTCTGCGTCTGCATCAAAGTCAGCGTTTGATACCCCAGGTCTGCGTCTGCTTTTATACTGGCCCAAAATTTGCCCTCAATATATACTGGCCCTCAATCAGTCAAATTGTGCTTCTTCGGTACTTCTACGGAGCTGTGGGGGGGGGGGGGGTAATGGGAAAGACCCCAAAATTTTGCTTATTGGGAGGGTATTGAAGATTGATACCCATTCAACAATCTCCCCTCCTCCTTTGAATAATTTCCCTGTTCTTTGAGCCCCCTAAATACTGACCTTCCTGCCATAACCCAAGAACTTGCCAAAATTCACTTCTACCATACTTTTTCTAACATTTAGCGGCTTTAATGATATTTTAGCCTACATTTAGCTTAATTGTAGCTTAAAACACCCAATTGTAGTCATTTTTGCAATTTTTGGGAAATTAACAAATATTCCAAACATTTGCTCACCCCGCTATCGATATGAAATTAAGAACAAATATGCATATGCCAATATACCAAAAGGTAGTGCAGCAGGATATATGTGTTTGTAGTAAAATGATAGTTGAACTGAAAATTTAGAATTGATGAATATCGTAACTTTAACATCAAAGCAAAGCCGATCACAAACAGTTCATAAACTTGTCTAATGGTGGTCATTTATCGGACATTTCGAATCAAAGTGTCAAAATAGTCACATGCGATGCTGTAGGCAAAGAAAGTTTACACCTACAACAGACAGCCCCCACTTTTGCAAGTCAACAAAAATAAAAAAGCTGCAAGCTCATTCTTTTCTAGAATTTCATAACGCTATCGAAAACCTGACAGACCTGGGCGGCCCCCTCTACAAAGTTATTTATATATCACGATTCTCCGTCACATTCCTGCATATCAACGAAATATATTCCTACATATACAGTTAAGATACATCTAACATACAGTTAAGATAGTGTTATTTTCCACGTCTACTATTTACAACGCTTCAGCGGTTTGTGCCCAGAAAATTAAGACATAAACTTTGTCCACAGAAAGATAGTAAACCGTAAGATTGTAGAAAATTGCAGGTTTATCGTTTCAATCATTAAATGGAGTATAACTACACCTAGCACTGCCATCATTATTTAGATGAATGTATTGTGCAGCTACGCGCATATTTCACAGTTGATTGCATAAGATTCGCCTAAATATAAAAGCTTTTAAGCTGTATAAGCTACATATATAACGCATACGTATATATATATATATATATATATATATATATATAACTGTAGCATGCAAATTGTAAGGAAATGTTGGGTTTAAGCTTTTTATTACTGTGCAACAACGTGATGCGTCTACGAAAAGAATTAGAAGTTATTTTGTCTAAAAAATAAAAATTGAGAAAATTTTGAAAATTTGAGATCTAAAGCTTAATTTTTTTGTCACTTTTCGTCATCAAAGTGGAGCCCACCCCCCAATAAAAATGCCAGTTCAAAAAACTTTCTATGTGTGCGACTGTCGACGACTACACACTCGAACTTTTAAATTATATTACCAAGACCAAGCAGCTCATGCCTGGTTTCATAATTCCACTGGACAAAATTACTAAAAGATATTATATACATAAATGAGTATACTCAGGATAACTTTAAAAAATTTAAATGTGTACAGACAGCTTTGCAACTAAATCGAAGACAAACATTTTTGGTTCCTGCTTCCTGTTCCTCCTTTGGGAATAGAAAAAAATCGAATTTTCACGTAATCTAAACAGTTTGCGATACATATTTGACTCAGTGTGATCGAAAATACAAAAGCCCATACCACATTTTGCTCGGCTGTTCGTTTCAAAATTATTAGTGATGGTGGAGACAGGGTAAAAGAGTCAAGTAAATTTTGAAGCATGCGTGCTATTTACTCTAAATGCGCGCATACGTGCACTAGCGTAGCCAGAAAAAAATGTCGGGGGGCAATGCAAAATATTTCCGGGGGTCTGGGGCGGAACCCCCGAAACTGAGAATTTTTATTTCGAGACCTTCGTGGAATTTTTACAGAGCATTCGTTGAATTACAATAATATTTAAGACGCAGTGAGTGTTCATGCACCCAAATGAGCAGCAGGTGATCAAAAGTACACCAAATAGGGTAATTCGTACTCATTTTTTAGTGCGAAACACGTATTATAATGGTACAAGTAACAGAAATGCTCTGCACAAATGGGGATAATAATGTGTTAGCCTATGTCTGTCCTTTAAGTTCCGGTGGAGAAAGTAAAGGCATAAATCCGACAGCATGTTTGGATGGGTGATTCTATGAGTGTTGTTCAGTTCGCTTGGGGTTTTCATTTGACACCAAATTTGACCGCTTTTGAAAAATTTGATTTTTGACACAAAATCGCCTGGAGTCCCACCCACCCACCACAGCACTCAAGCCACTTTGGATACGCAGTTCTATGACAAAAGTTTCTCAGCTCACTTAGAGCTCTCGTTTATTCGTTGACCACTTTTGAAAAAGTTTTATTTTCACCAAAATCGCCAAGTCCCCACCCCCACCACAGCACACTACAGCCACTTTGGATACAGTTCTATGACAAAGTTGTTCAGCTCACTTAGGTGCTCTCATTTGATACCAAATTTGACCACTTTTTGAAAAAATTTGGCACACGTGAAAATCGTCTCAGTCACCAACCCACCCCACCACAGCACTCTACAGCCACTTTGAGCATACGCAGTTCTGCCAATAAGTTTGTAAGCTCAACTGAGAGCTTTCATTTGGTACCACAGGTGAAATCACTTTTGAAAAATTTCATTTGAAATGAAAATCACCTAAGTCCCCACCCCACCCCACCACAGCACTCTACAGCCACTTTGAGCACTTGCGGTTTTTTCACAATAAAAGTTATTCCAATTCACTTGAGGCTTTCATTTGGTACCAAATTTGACCACTTTTAGAAAGGCCCCACCCCATTTGCCGACACAAAAATCGCCTAAGTCCCCACCCCACCCCACCACCACAGCACTCTACAGACACTTTGAGCATGCAGTTCTATGACAAAAGTTGCTCAACTCCTTAGAGGCTTTCATTTTGATACCAAATGTGACCACTTTTGAAAACTTTTATTTTCAGCCATTTGATCCCTCACCCGACTGACCCTTCAAACGGCAAAGTAGAACCAGCCCAGCAAAATGAGTACGTCAGACGGCAAAACGGATACCGGGAATGAGCTGGGCACACCAGAAAACCCCTATAGGCAAAGTTTTGAGAGGCCAGGTAAAGCCTACTATGGACCTCCAGGAAGCGGTATAAGACTTGACCCTTCCGACGGCAAAGTAGAACTAGCCCAGCAGAATAGGCACGTCGGACAGGAAAACGGATACCGGGAATGAGCTGGGCACACCAGAAAACCCCTAAAGACAAAGTTTTGAGAGGCCAGGTAAAGCCTACTATGGACCTCCAGGAAGCGGTTTACGACTTGCCCCTCCCGACGGCAAAGTGGAACCAGCCCAGCAAGATGGGTGGGTCTTGACCGTAAAACTGACTGCGAGATCGACTCTCCGTGGAAGAAAACCATTGTATGGAAGATTTGAGCTTTCAAAGTTAAATAGATAGCGAGAAATTTCGAATTTTCATTTTCGAATTTTCGCCATTTTTGACGGGCCACTGTGGTCGCTAGGGAAAGTGATATACAGAAACACGCAGCCTAGATCATTAGTTAGTTCAATATATGTAATTTCTGAATACTGCAAGAAATCAGGTCCAGCTCGTAACGTTCGACCTGGGCGACGACCACAAAAATGGTCACTTTTCGCTATGAGCCGATTTTGCGGCACCACTGCGTCGCTGTGGCGCAGCTGCAGCGCAAAAAAAGTTGTGATTCTTAAATTCTTTGAGGGCACTACTAGACACATAGCCCTTTAGGTTGGCCCACCGCTGCAGATCACGTGAAAGCGGCGAACATTATGTACAATACAAGCATCAAATAGAAGAAACCGGAAAAAATAAAAAACATTACTTTCATAACCGGTCGGGGCGTAACTTTTTAACGGTAAGTGATACGGGGCTGAAACTTCCTAGACATACTAAACTCGATGTGCTCTACAATTTGCGCTTGAAATCTGCGCAGGATTTTGCGCACTTATGCGCTTATTTACACTATCTCCAGCCATTTTTCGCACATATTATAGGGGTCGCTGCCGCGGCCCGCATGATAATAAACTTATTTCGCGCCGAAGGCGCAAAATGTTTTGAAAAATGGGCGTTCCACGTAACAAGAAAAATTCCTGGGGGCAGCACAATTTTTCGGGGGGGTTCCCACCATTCCCCCCTGGCTACGCGCATGCATACGTGTAAGAGTGCCTGCCTAGTGCCTACGTCTCTAATATTTTGTAAGTTGATAAGTACCGCATAACAAACGACTTTTAATTCGGTGTGTATTCAGTCTCAATTTCCTTTTTGTTGTCACCCGCTCACCAGCCAGACGCAGACGTACCGCATAAAGACGTGCTCGACCAATTTACAATAACTTTTTAGACCAGCTTCTCCACAGGTAGCATTGGCATCAATCAAGGCGTTAGTAGCCAAATTAAAGATGCTCGGAAACAAACCTCCTTCTGAAATACGCATCAAAATTTGCAAAAGTTTAAAATAATCAATCACAGGATGTTGTCGATGTGGTGACGGATAGAGCGGTCGTCCTCTCCAGGCGTCTTGGCCACACGAAAGTCTGAAGGAGTATCTTTTCTGTACCCGCAAAGAGTGCAGACATTATGAAATGAAAATGTGGCAAAAAGTCACAACATTTAGGTGCTGATTTTGGTTTAGCAACAGAGAGCTTCACATTTTTTATATCAAATTTGACTACTTTTGCAAATTTGTGTTTGGCCAACACTTGAGAAAGATCCCACCTACCCTACAGGCTACAGCTACTTTGGATTTCTCGTTCGGTATATATTATTGTGCTCAGGTCAACGGCATTCATACCCTCTATTTCACCAGCAAACTACACACCCCCTGTTTTACCAGAAAATATCTGGCTTTTCTAAAACAATTTTATCTACTCCATTTTGCATATACCTTGACTTTCTTCAGCATTAATTGCAACCCAGAACCAGGACAAAACTACCAGCCAAAACAGCTCCATTGGATAGTATTAGAGTGGAGCCGCATCTAAAACAGCATAGAACGTTTTGTGTTCTTAAATTTTAAGTGTATAAGTTCTTCAAGTCAAAATAGTTTCGTATATATATATTAGAGATGCACAGGGGCCACCACTACCGGGGGCCACCTTGGCCCCGGCTCGGGGCCTGGAAATTGGGGGGTCCAAATCGACAATTTTCCAAAATTTTCTTGAAAATTCAAATTTTGCAATAATTGCTGATATACAAGCATTACTATCGTTGTTTTCATTCAAATAGGTAGGAAAACAAACGATTTGTAACACTTTTTGGCTTTCGACATTTCAAAATTTTGGTCAAAAAAATGTCAAAAATTTTGGCCCCGGTAGGGACCGGGGCCTAACCACCGGGGCCGGGAGCAGGGGGCCTAACTACCTACTGACCTGGGTTTATTTTAAAAACTTGGGGGGGCCGGGTTTCCCCCCTTTTGGGTTCCCCCCCCCACGGGGCCCCCCCCGCCGCCGCGCGCGCGCGCGCGCCCCCCCCCCCCCCCCCCCCCCCCCCCCCCCCCCCCCCCCCCCCCCCCCCCCCCCCCCCCCCCCCCCCCCCCCCCCCCCCCCCCCACTTTTTGGACCCCCCCCCCACTTTTTGGGCTTCCCCTTCACTCACTATAAGGTGCCCAGAAAATGCCAAATTTTAAGAATTTTTGGTCTAAATTTTCAAAAATCATCCGGCTTCGCCGGAATTTTTGATGAAAAATCGCCTTTTTTTGGTGCTAAAACTTGTTTTTTGCTGAGCACTTTTAAGCATATTTATAGCAATGTATGTGGAAAACAGGCTATTTATGCAGCATTTTTAGCATTTTTGGCTCATGTTTATTTCCCCCCCCCCCCACTATATAGTGGTAAATCGCCCCCCCTCCCCACTCTCCCCCACTTATTTTTGCCTAAAGTAAACCCAGCTAGCTACTACTACCACCACTACTACTAATTAGTGATGGGCACTGGATGTCCCGGATATCCGGATAATTTTTATATCCGGATAATATCCGATTTGAGAAAAATATCCGGATATCCGTGCACATTTTAGTCAACACAATAAAAAATTAGCAAATTTTTGACAAAAATTTTAAAATATTTTGAAAAATTCCTCTGAAAATACATATATTTGAAACGAAGGTTGCGGCATGGTTTCATGATAGACATTCACTGCCAGCCGAAAAATTGACAAAAATTTGAAAATTTAACTGCAAAATCGAAAAATTTTCTTGAAGTTAAGTTTGAAATAGGCGGATAACCGGATATCCGTTAACGCAAAATAGGCGGATATCCGGATATGAAAAAATATCCGGTGCCCATCACTACTACTAATTTTTGAAATTTTCGCTCAACATTAGCAAAAATTCGAAATTTTTCGCAAAAATTTCCGTTATTTTCGAAAAATGGCCAAATCGGTTCAAATATTGCTAATTTGTGATTGTAAATACCGTCTTTTTAGCAAACTCGCAAATTTTTTCATGCAAATTTGAAGAAAAATTTTTTACCCCCCTCCCCAGATTCGATTTCTTCCAGACCCCAGCTCACCCACCCTAATGACGGCTACCTCCACCCCCAACTTTTTCTCAAAGTGTATATACACCTGCCCCATAGGTGAACCAGGCTACAGTTTGCCTCCTGTGAGACCCCCCAGTTTCCCCAGGGAGGTGGGGGTTGGGGGGGGGTTTTCCCCCCCGACATTTTCGACCAACTTGGGGGCACCCCCCAGATTTTTTGACTATCCCTCCCCCCACTTTTAGTTACCTCCCACGAACCCCCCCCAGCACTTTTAGGGCCAAAAGTTAGCTAAATTTTTGCTAAAAAATGGTCATTTTTTGAAAATTTTTTTTTCAAATTTTGGCTTAAAATCAGTTTAAAACTAGTGTAAAAACGCCTAAAACGACAAAAACAAGTCTTGTTTTGATAACAAAAGCGTTAAAATACAGAAAATTTTGCGTTTTTAGGCCATTTTGAATTTTCTGAGGTCCGAATTTTTGGGGGGGGGCACCCATCACATTTCAGGGGTCGACCACCAAATTTGCGAGTTTGCTAAAAGATGGTATTTACAATCACAAATTAGCAATATTTGAACCGATTTGGCCATTTTTCGAAAATAACGGAAATTTTTGCGAAAAATTTCGAATTTTTGCTAATGTTGAGCGAAAATTTCAAAAATTAGTAGTAGTGATGGGCACCGGATATTTTTTCATATCCGGATATCCGCCTATTTTGCGTTAACGGATATCCGGTTATCCGCCTATTTCAAACTTAACTTCAAGAAAATTTTTCGATTTTGCAGTTAAATTTTCAAATTTTTGTCAATTTTTCGGCTGGCTGTGAATGTCTATCATGCAACCATGCCGCAACCTTCGTTTCAGAAATATTTTCAGAGGAATTTTGAAAAATATTTTAAAATTTTTGTCAAAAATTTGCTAATTTTTCATTGTGTTGACTAAAATGTACACGGATATCCGGATATCCGGATATTTTTCTCAAATCGGATATTATCCGGATATAAAAATTATCCGGATATCCGGATATCCAGCGCCCATCACTAATTAGTAGTAGTAGTAGTAGTAGTAGTCAGCTGGGTTTATTTTAGGCAAAAATAAGTGGGGGGGGGAGAGTGGGGGGGGACGCCCCCCCCCCTTATATAGTGGGGGGGGGAATAAAATGAGCCAAAAAATGCTAAAAATGCTGTATAAATAGCCTGTTTTCCACATACACCTATAAATATGCTTAAAAGTGCTCAAAAAACAAGTTTTATCACCAAAAAAAGGCGATTTTTCATCAAAAATTTCCGGCGAAGCCGAAAATTTTTGAAAATTTTGACCAAAAATCCTTAAAATTTGGCATTTTCTGGGCACCCTGTAGTGAGTGGAGGGGGGAGCCCAAAAAGTGGGGGGGGGGGGAGGTGCTCGAGTGGGGGGGGGAACCCAAAAAGGGGGGGGCCCGCCCCCCCCCAAGTAAAATAAACCCAGGTCAGTAGGTAGTCAGGCCCCTGCCCCGGCCCCGGTGGTCAGGCCCCGGTCCCTACCGGGGCCAAAAATTTTTGACATTTTTTTGACCAAAATTTTGAAATGTCGAAAGCCAAAAAGTGTTACAAATCGTTTGTTTTCCTACCTATTTGAATGAAAACAACGATAGTAATGCTTGTATATCAGCAATTACTGCAAAATTTGAATTTTCAAGAAAATTTTTGAAAATTGTCGATTTGGACCCCCAATTTCCAGGCCCCGGAGCCGGGGCCAAGGTGGCCCCGGTAGTGGCGGCCCCTGTGCATCTCTAATATATATATACGAAACTATTTTGACTTGAAGAACTTATACACTTAAAATTTAAGAACACAAAACGTTCTATGCTGTTTTAGCCGCGGCTCCATCTAACACTATCCAATGGAGCTGTTTTGGCTGGTAGCTTTGTCCTGGTTCTGGGTTGCAATTAACGCTGAAGAAAGTCAAGGTATATGCAAAATGGAGTAGATAAAATTGTTTTAGAAAAGCCAGATATTTTCTGGTAAAACAGGGGGTGTGTAGTTTGCTGGTGAAACAGAGGGTATGAATGCCGTTGACCTGAGCACAATAATATATAACGAACGATAAATCCAAAGTAGCTGTAGCCTGTAGGGTAGGTGGGATCTTTCTCAAGTGTTGGCCAAACACAAATTTGCAAAAGTAGTCAAATTTGATATAAAAAATGTGAAGCTCTCTGTTGCTAAACCAAAATCAGCACCTAAATGTCGGAGAATTTTTGCCACATTTTCATTTCATAATGTCTGCACTCTTTGCGGGCACAGAAAAGATACTCCTTCAGACTTTCGTGTGGCCAAGACGCCTGGAGAGGACGACCGCTCTATCCGTCACCACATCGACAACATCCTGTGATTGATTATTTTAAACTTTTGCAAATTTTGATGCGTATTTCAGAAGGAGGTCTGTTTCCGAGCATCTTTAATTTGGCTACTAACGCCTTGATTGATGCCAATGCTACCTGTGGAGAAGCTGGTCTAAAAAGCTATTGTAAATTGGTCGAGCACGTCTTTATGCGGTACGTCTGCGTCTGGCTGGTGAGCGGGTGACAACAAAAAGGAAATTGAGACTGAATACAAACCGAATTAAAAGTCGTTTGTTATGCGGTACTTATCAACTTACAAAATATTAGAGACGTAGGCACTAGGCAGGCACTCTTACACGTATGCATGCGCGTAGCCAGGGGGGGAATGGTGGGAATCCCCCCGAAATTGTGCTGCCCCCAGGAATTTTTCCTGCCATGCGTAAAACGCCCATTTTTCAAAACATTTTCGCGCCTTCGGCGCGAAATAAGTTTATTATCATAGGGGTCGCGGCAGCGACCCCTATAATATGTGTGAAAAATGGCTGGAGACAGTGTAAAATAAGCTGCGCATAAGCTGCGCAAAATCCTGCGCAGATTTCATGCGCAAATTGTAGAGCACATCGAGTTTAGTATGTCTGGGAAGTTTCAGCCCCGTATCGCTTACCGTTAAAAAGTTACGCCCCGGACCGGTTATGAAAGTAATGTTTTTTTATTTTTTCCGGTTTCTCCTATTTGATGCTTGTATTGTACATAATGTTCGCCGCTTTCACGTGATCTGCAGCGGTGGGCCAACCTAAAGGGCTATCGTGTCTAGTAGTACCCTCTAAAGAATTTAAGAATCGCTACTTTTTTTGCGCCGCAGCTGCGCCACAGCGCCGCAGTGGCGCCGCAAAGTCGGCTCAGAGCGAAAAGTGACCATTTTTGTGGTCGTCGCTCAGGTCGAACGTTACGAGCTGGACCTGATTTCTTGCCGTATTCAGAAATTACATATATCGAACTAACTAACGGTCTAGGTTGCGTGTCTCTATATATCTCTTCCCTAGCGACCACAGTGGCCCGTCAAAAATGGCGAAAATTCGAAAAATGAAAATTCGAAATTTCTCGCTATCTATTTAACTTTGAAAGCTCAAATCTTCCATACAATGGTTTTCTGGCACGGAGAGTCGATTCCCGCAGTCAGTTTTACTGTCAGACCCACCCATCTTGCTGGGTTGGTTCCACTTTTCCGTCGGGAGGGTCAAGTCGTAAACCGCTTCCTGGAGGTCCATAGTAGGCTTTACCTGGCCTCTCAAAACTTTGTCTATAGGGGTTTTCTGGTGCGCCCAGCTCATTCCCGGTATCCGTTTTGCCGTCCGACGTACCTATTTTGCTGGGCTGGTTCTACTTTGCTGTCGGAAGGGTCAAGTCGGAAACTGCTTCCTGGAGGTCCATAGTAGGCTTTACCTGGCCTCTCAAAACTTTGCCTATAGGGGTTTTCTGGTGCGCCCAGCTCATTCCCGGTATCCGTTTTGCCGTCCGACGTACATATTTTGCTGGGCTGGTTCCAGTTTACCGATTAAAGGGTCAGTCTGGTGGGGGATCAAGTGGTCGAAAATAAAATTTTTCAAAAGTGGTCAAATTTGGTATCAAATGAAAGCCCTAAGTGAGCTGAGCAACTTTTGCCATAGAACTGCACACCCAAAGTGCCTGTAGAGTGCTGTGGTGGTTTGGGGTGGGGACTCAGGCGATTTTGGGTCAAAAATAAAATTTTTCAAAAGTGGTCAAATTTGGTATCAAATGAGTGCTCCAAGTGAGCTGAACAACTTTTGTCATAGAACTGTGTATCCAAAGTGGCTGTAGTGTGCTGTGGTTGGGTGGGGTGGGGACTTAGGCGATTTTGGGTCAAAAATAAAATTTTTCAAAAGTGATCAAATTTGGTATCAAATGAGAGCTCTAAGTGAGCTGAGAAACTTTTGTCATAGAACTGCGTATCCAAAGTGGCTGTAGAGTGCTGTGGTGGGGTGGGGTGGGGACTTAGGCGATTTTGGGTCAAAAATAAAATTTTTCAAAAGTGGTCAAATTTGGTATCAAATGAGAGCTCCAAGTGAGCTGAACAACTTTTGTCATAGAACTGTGTATCCAAAGTGGCTGTAGTGTGCTGTGGTGGGGTGGGGTGGGGACTTGGCGATTTTGGGTGAAAAATAAAACTTTTCAAAAGTGGTCAAATTTGGTATCAAATGAGAGCTCTAAGTGAGCTGAGAAACTTTTGTCATAGAACTGCGTATCCAAAGTGGCTGTAGAGTGCTGTGGTGGGGTGGGGTGGGGACTCAGGCGATTTTGTGTCAAAAATAAAATTTTTCAAAAGCGGTCAAATTTGGTGTCAAATGAAAACCCCAAGCGAACTGAACAACTTTCGCCATAGAATCACCCATCCAAACATGCTGTGTCGGATTTATGCCTTTACTTTCTCCACCGGAACTTAAAGGACAGACATAGGCCTAACACACATATTATCCCCATTTGTGCGGAGCATTTCTGTTACTTGTACCATTATAATACGTGTTTCGCACTAAAAAATGAGTACGAATTACCCTATTTGGTGTACTTTTGATCACCTGCTGCTCCATTTGGGTGCATGAACACTCACTGCGTCTTAAATATTATTGTAATTTCAACGAATGCTCTGTAAAAATTCCACGAAGGTCTCGAAATAAAAAATTCTCAGTTTCTGGGGGGGGTTCCGCCCCCAGACCCCCGGAAATATTTTGCATTGCCCCCCGACATTTTTTTCTGGCTACGCTAGTGCACGTATGCGCGCATTTAGAGTAAATAGCACGCACAAGCCTTAAAATTTACTTGACTCTTTTACCCTGTCTCCACCATCACTAATAATTTTTGAAACGAACAGCTGAGCTAAAATGTGGTATGGGCTTTTGTATTTTCGATCACACTGAGTCAAATATGTATCGCAAACTGTTTAGATTACGTGAAAATTCGATTTTTTTCTATTCCCAAAGGAGGAACAGGAAGCAGGAACCGAAAAACGTTTGTCTTCGATTTAGTTGTAAAGCTGTCTGTACACATTTAAATTTTTTAAAGTTATCCTGAGTATACTCATTTATGTATATAATATCTTTTAGTAATTTTGTCCAGTGGAATTATGAAACCAGGCATGAGCTGCTTGGTCTTGGTAATATAACTAAAGTTCGAGTGTGTAGTCGTCGACAGTCGCACACATAGAAAGTTTTTTGAACTGGCATTTTTATTGGGGGGTGGGCTCCACTTTTTTATGACGAAAAGTGACAAAAAATTAAGCTTTAGATCTCAAATTTTCGAAAATTTTCTCAATTTTTAGGTTTTTAGCTAATGTATGGATTTTAAAAACAGCGATTTTCTGCGTGCTTACCTTAAAAATGCAAATTATTAGCTTAATTTTTATGTCAATTTATACTGTTGGCTCGCCCCGCCCCGCCCGCTTTTCGGAAACCCCCCACTCCCTCCCACCTCTGGGGGAGGTTGGCAGCCCCCGTCCCCACTTTCAAGTCTGGACGCAGCCTCCCCATACCCAGAGTCCCAGACGTTGAAAAATGTTTGGAAATGTGGAAGAACTTACTATGGAAAGGTTTGAAAATCCAAAATAAACTGAAATTAAGGAAAAATTGAGTAAGTTTCGCGCCCAGGTTTCGCGAAACTTTTTAATATTATATTTGTCCGCGCCTGTGCGCGGGGAATAAAATCGTTCTGTTACGTCGGGTTTCGGGGGGGGGCACCCCCGCCCCCACCCCTAAGTGCGCACCTGGTCGTAGATTTGGTGTCATCATAAGATAGTGTTCGGATATACGGTTATGCGGCTGCTGATTTATTATCTATTCAATTATTCAATTATCTTTGCTTCGATGCCTTAGGAAAGTCTGGTGAGCTTGTATTCTTGTAAGTTGGAAAAGAACTTGTGCCTTGGCTTTTGGTAGCAAAAGATGAGGAAACATTATGTGGATTTTCCTTTTCCACTTTTCTATGATTTTTGACTATGTTTTAGAAAGCCTCAATGTGATATTTGTGACGCCAACGATCCTTACAGACGTCATCCGGTTGAATATGCGGTAGATGGAACGCCAAGGTTTTGGCAAAGTCCATCTCTTGCTCAGGGATTTCAGTACGAATGGGTCACCATTACACTAGATCTCCGACAAGTAAATATGCAAACAATCAGCGTATACGTATGTGCTATCGAGTATATGTTTAGAATAACTAGACTTGAATGGGGGCTCTGCTAATTTTTCTTTAGTTCTGCTTTTTATATATGTGTAAGTTTAGCGTGTAGGCGTGTTTGTGTTATTACATATTTTACAAATGTGGTTGAATAGTGTCAGGGGAGCCGTTCTCCTGAGATAGTTCTTTCGCAGACTTCAGCTGCCTGACCTCAGATTTTGGACCTCTCCTGTACGTAGATTCCAATAATGTCCAGATTTGCTTATGAATCCAGAAAAATGTGAAATTACACGAATTTTTTAGCAAAAACATTGTACAACACTTACGCTAAGGTGTTAGACAATAATACTTCTTTCCTTACAAGTTTAATTGATTACTTTTAGCTTTGTATGTATTTTAAATTTGCTGAAATGTTTTTGCATTTCTTGTTAAAATATCCTATTACTGTACTTAGAAAATACTTCTCTCTAGAGTTTTTGTATATATATATATATATATATATATATATATATATATATATATATATATATATATATATATAATATATATATATTGTAAGCTAATTTTTTAGACAAAATAACTTCTAATTCTTTTCGTAGACGCATCAGCCGTTGTTGCAGAGTCATAAAAAGCTTAAACCCAACATTTCCTTACAGCTCGCATGCTACAGTTATATATACGTATATGCTTTATATATGTAGTTTATACAGCTTAAAAGCTTTTATATTTAAGCGAATCTTATGCAATCAACTGTGAAATATGCGCGTAGCTGCACAATGCATTCATCTAAATAATGATGGCAGTGCTAGGTGTAGTTATACTCCATTTAATGATTGAAACGATAAACCTGCAATTTTCTACAATCTTACGGTTTACTATCTTTCTCTGGACAAAGTTTATGTCTTAATTTTCTGGGCACAAACCGCTGAAGCGTTGTAAATAGCAGACGTGGAAAATAACACTATCTTAACTGTATATAGATGTATCTTAACTGTATATGTAGGAATATATTTTGTTGATATGCAGGAATGTGACGGAGAATCGTGATATATAAATAACTTTGGAGAGGGGGCCGCCCAGGTCTGTCAGGTTTTCGATAGCGTTATGAAATTCTAGAAAAGAATGAGCTTGCAGCTTTTTCATTTTTGTTGACTTGCAAAAGTGGGGGCTGTCTGTTGTAGGTGTAAACTTTTTTGCCTACAGCATCGCATGTGACTATTTTGACACTTTGATTCGAAATGTCCGATAAATGACCACCATTAGACAAGTTTATGAACTGTTTGTGATCGGCTTTTCTTTGATGTTAAAGTTACGATATTTATCAATTCTAAATTTTCAGTTCAACTGACATTTTACTACAAACACATATATACTGCTGCACTACCTTTTGGTATATTGCCATATGCATATTTGTTCTTAATTTCATATCGATAGCGGGGTGAGCAAATGTTTGGAATATTTGTTAATTTCCCAAAAATTGCAAAAATGACTACAATTGGGTGTTTTAAGTTACAATTAAGCTAAATGTAGGCTAAAATATCATTAAAGCCGCTAAATGTTAGAAAAAGTATGGTAGAAGTGAAGTTTGGCAAGTTCTTGGGTTATGGCAGGAAGGTCAGTATTTAGGGGGCTCAAAGAACAGGGGGACTATTCAAAGGAGGAGGGGAGATTGTTGAATGGGTATCAATCTTCAATACCCTCCCAATAAGCAAAATTTTGGGGTCTTTCCCATTATCCCCCCCACAGCTCCGTAGAAGTACCGAAGAAGCACAATTTGACTGATGGAGGGCCAGTATATATTGAGGGCAAATTTTGGGCCAGTATAAAAGCAGACGCAGACCTGGGGTATCAAACGCTGACTTTGATGCAGACGCAGACCCGGGTATGACAAGCAGACGCAGACCGTACTAAAAGTATAAAATGCAGACTTTCTTGCAGACTTGCAGACTAGGGTATAAAATGCAGACTTTAGTAATAAGATGTAGACTTTTGAACAGACTTGCAGACCGGTGTATAAAAGGCAGACTCGGGTTATATATAAAGCGCAGCCTTGAGCAGATTTGCAGACCTGAGATAAAAAGTAAACTCCGGTATAAAATGCAGACTTTTGAGCATACTTGCTGTCAAAGCTCTATTGGCAAAGTTATCGCTACCTACGCTGCCTAATTTTTGATCATTGAGTTACCACGCAATTGTGTGGATGCTTTCAACAATTGGTTGTTTTTTATAGCATACATGTATTGTCTCAGCAATTTTATTTGTTTGAGTTTTACTAAAATCGTGCCAGCGTAGGAAGTGAATATGTGAACTTTGGTGGACAAACAGTCCACAGTTTTTTCTTGTTCATCACTTTATCCTCATATAAATTTCCGAATAAACGTTTATTTTCTTTGAATAACTCTTCAATTAAGCCTCACACACTCATTGAAAACTTCATAATCAATTTACAAAAGTACAAGTATATTTGTGTTCTGTTGCTCTAGTAAGCACAGAACAAACAATTTGCTGGAGTAATTTCGTATCTGAAGTGGTCATGTACATAATCTGATCTACGGTAATAGATCTACGGTCACTGATCTGGGTCGGGGTCACGTGACTGACCAACAATTTTACTTCAAGGTTCCAGAAGCCTAAAAACTCGCCTATATAGGTTTTCCGGTGCGTAGAATTCAAGTTTGGCATTAGGATATGGTAGCTTTTGCCCAGATGGGTGTTCCTGACTATCCCCTGGATCCAGAGGGGCTCGGGCCGGGCCCATCGGCCGGACCGTCGGCCAGAAGGGGGTTGAGGTACCTAAACCATATGTATGCGATATGTAGGTTTTGCGGGTTGCTGAGCTCGAATTTGGCATTGGTTTTGCCCTTGCGGTTGCCCAGAGGCTTTTTACAAAAAGTTGATAGTGATTTTTCTTTTGTGAATTTGTTCACAAAAAAAATCACACGCCGGTGGCGAAGCCAGAGGACATGGCAGGGAATCCAATATATGGTTGGATAGCTTAGAGTTAGGGCATGTGAGTGCAAATATAAGATAGCTGCGCAAGATCCACAGTGAGTACCAGCAAAATTTCAGTTTTGGTCCGGAGTTGTTTGAGGGTCGGATTTTGGGTGTGTAGACTATTTGGCACCCTAGTCAGAGGAGTTGGGCCTCGGTATCCAAGCTCATATAGTTAAGGTAGGGGCTTGTGGCTATTACCATGCAAAACATTTTCTGGCTGCGGCTTGTTGTTAGCCGTCTAGGTGGGTGATATTTTTGTGAATTTTCGGGGTGATTGTTTTGTGTAAACATTGCTATACTACTCATTTCTGTTTCTTGGCTGTTTCATGCGGACAATTACGGAAAAGTTTAACATTGTTCAAGTCTAAGCGGACAACACTTACACACAAACGGACAACAGCAAACAGCAAAGGTATGTATGAATCAACCCTGTGAACGGACAAAACTACAAATGACCAAAGTTGCTGGTGAAAAAATCAAACGTTAGCGCCGGGGAAAGCGCTTTTAAATCAGCCTGCAAGCCTGTCACAAAGTGTGCATCTTATATCAGCTTAGTTGACTATATACATAAAGATGTTGCTGCTTCCGGCCAGCTGGCGATCCTCAATCGGCCCGGTCGGACCGCCTGCTGAGTTGGCAAGAGACGGCAGCAACCCCAAAGAGATAGGCATTCGCCGCTCTGGGGTTTTCCCAATTGTATATACGCACGTCTGCTTTTTAAACCCGGGCCTGCAAGACTGCTCAGAAGTCTGCATTTTATACCCGAGTCTGCTTTTTATACCCGGGTCAGCAAGCCTGCTCAAAAGTCTGCATTCTATACCCAAGTCTGCATTTTATACCCCAGTCTGCAAGTCTACTCAAAAGTCTGCATTTTATACCCGAGTTTGTTTTCAGGTCTGAGTTTTATACCCGAGTCTGCGTCAGCACAATTCTGCTGGGCTCCGTCTGCAGTTTATACTGGCCCAATATTTTGGATCAGGTCGATCCCTATACTACGGAATGTATCCATATATGTAGTACGTAGTTTCATAAGTACGTAGTGATGATAATAATAATAACAAGAAATAAAAATGCTCCTCTGGAGCATAAAAAAAGTAATATGGGTGATGGTGAGGTTGTAAAATCAAAAGAAGACTAGTCTTTAAAATGCTTAATATGGGGGCTAGGTTCAAAAATAGAAGAGGACTAGGTTGTGAGCGAATTAATATGGGCACAGCTTCGCCGAACAACCCATATTCGCGGTTTATAAACGTAAATCATTATGCATAGCCATCCAAGCTACATTTAGTTTATAGTGCATAAACAATCTCTACTGCTACGTATATATATATGTATTCGAGCGTAACGGAACTTTTATTTTAGCAAACTTTTTCTTTGAGAAACTCTTTATACTAACCAGTGCATTTTATCCATTTATATCTCAAGAATAATTTTAGGACTCTGATCTACTATTTCCTTCCTGCTTGAACCAATAGCTTTAGCATGATATCCTTAGATCTCATCTCGTTGCTTGCTGCAGTTCAACACGACCACATAATGATAATTTAAGTATATATTCCTAGCAAGTCTAACAGTGTATGCAAACAACTAAATATATTCAATGAGTATTCAACTTCTTAAATTTCTTATTACTGACTGACACTGATAGCTCTGTATGCGACAGAAGTTAAGACGAAGCGTGAAATCCCGCGAATATGGGTTGTTCGGCGAAGCTGTGCCCATATTAATTCGCTCACAACCTAGTCCTCTTCTATTTTTGAACCTAGCCCCCATATTAAGCATTTTAAATACTAGTCTTCTTTTGATTTTACAACCTCACCATCACCCATATTACTTTTTTTATGCTCCAGAGGAGCATTTTTATTTCTTGTCCTTCTGTCATTTTAAAGGATCCCTTTCCAGCAATGCGGTAATGGATACAAGGAGCTTGAACAGTGCCGTAGGTAGAGCAGAAAACTGATTATATCAATATATAGTACCACTGAATTCTCACCTCCGCCCCAAGCTTCGGCCGCTGCAACCTCTGTTTGTGGGTGGTATAAGGATAAAACTTTTTCGCCTCTCCAAACACCACTGGTCTATAGGCCCCATAGACCGTAGTGACCACTGGTCACTTCCCTCCATTTCTGCAAGATGCCCATTGAAACGAGCGCAGTCGATTTACTATTAATGCCACCGACCAAAACGCCGAAAAACGCTGTTTTAAGGGGTTTGACCACTGATCAAGCAAGACAACTGGTAACTTCTTTCGGTTTCGGCAATATGCTCATTGGAACGAGCGTAGTCAAATGCCCTCAACCAAAACGCCGAAAAACGCAGCTTTAGGCCGTTTGACCAGTGGTCAATAGGCACCATAGGCTGTAGTGACCAGTGGTCACTTCCGTCGGTTTCGGCGATGTGCCCATTGAAACGAGCGTAGTCGATTTACTATAAATGCCCCCAACCAAAACGCCGAAAAACGCAGCTTTAGGCCGTTTGACCAGTGGTCAATAGACCCCACAGGCTGTAGTGACCAGTGGTCACTTCCGTCGGTTTCGGCGATATGCCCATTGAAACGAGCGTAGTCGATTTACTATAAATGCCCCCAACCAAAACGCCGAAAAACGCAGCTTTAGGCCGTTTGACCAGTGGTCAATAGGCACCATAGGCTGTAGTGACCAGTGGTCACTTCCGTCGGTTTCGGCGATATGCCCATTGAAACGAGCGTAGTCGATTTACTATATATGCCCACGACCAAAACGCCGAAAAACGCTGTTTAGAGTGAGTTTTCCCAACTTTGACCCTGGGCGAGGAACCACAGGAGCCATGCTGACCAGTGGTCACTTCGGGCGGTATCGGCAGTATGCTCATCGTTTTCAGCGACCCCGATTTACTATATATGGGCACCACCCCAAGGCCGAAAAACGCCATTTTTAGTGACTTTTAGGCCATTTCTAGTAAAAGTGGGACTTAGAAACTTTTCGCCCAAACAGGCCAAAAAAATGCAAAGTTTGGGCCCATCTCCTGAAAGCTAGGGAGCAAAATTAAAAAATCCCCCTCGTTACTTTATGCACCCCTACTGGTAATTTTCAACAAAAGATACTAGACCTCTCCAGCTTCTACCCAGTTCTAGAAAAGTGTGACCAAAATTTGCGAAAAATAGCGAAAGTCCGACTTTGGGACCTTGGCACAGAGCCAAAATTGGCCAGGTGCCAAAATGACCAAAAAAAGGTAGCATGGGGGGATCCTGTCTACCAACATATAATAGTAGTATGGTGCCAAAATGCCCACATCGTTCCAACACTTAGCCGTAAAATGCATTTCCAATAAGCGTTATTCACCGAGAAAAAAAAACAAACGCACGGTAACTATCGCCTAGTGCAAAAATTCGAAGTTTCGAATTCGAACCAAAAGTATGGTGGTACTTGTAGTACTACTCGAGTTGTTTACGATGGTAACCTTTTTACCACTCCCGGACCTCTAATTAGCTGGCACCAGGCCAACACGGTCTCCAGGGGGCCGCGCAGACGCCTTTATACCCATATTATGTAGGGGCGCTTTCGCGCCCCTACATAATTATCATTTCAGAGGATAGGGTAGAATAAAGTGGAATTGAATAGAAGTTTGCAAGCATAGGAAATATGGTAAAATACATGTATAAACTGTTGCGATCCAATGAGAAAAAGGCTGTGTCTCTTCAGAATGAGGTTCGGATTGTGTCGAACTAACATTTCCAGTCTTCCTGTTCCCCCACCGACTGGCTTGTTAGTCTTTCTTTGCTGCTAAGCTGTGACGATGTCTATGGGTCGTATTTAGTGTTTGAAGGCCGGCCGGCCGCCGGCTGGGATACAAACGACCAATCAGAAATTTACAAAATAGAGCAACTAAACTTAAAATTGAGTCCAAATCTAGTTTTGCTAATTTTTTATGCTTTTTATTTTTCAATTTATTGTATGCTGTGCTGTTTTTCTAAGATAACATCCGAAAACAAATATCTTAGCAGTTATAATTACTGCACTGCAAACTGCTCTAGGCCGGTAGCCGGTGCGATGGGTTCGTCCGGGCCGGCCGGCGATCGTCCGGCCGGTGAAACCCCGGAGGGCCTCAAACACTAGTCGTATTTCTCTAAAGTCAAAAACGAAAACTAGATTTTAGGTGTAGAAACTGTGTATAATATCGCTAAGAAATGATTTTAAGGGCACGATTTTGGATTTTAGGTGAGAGTGCGGGTGACTATTTTGTGGATCTGCGCAGCGGGTCCGGGTCCTGTGGGAAGGGGGCGCCCAGCTCTGGTGCCGCTGATGTGACCTTCAGCATGAGCTCGGCGGATTTCGTGAAACTGTTTCGCGGAGAGCTGAAGGCAGCCAATGCCTTTTTCGGCGGCCAACTGAAGATACAGGGACCCATGAATTTGGCCCTGAAACTGGACAAACTGCTGGGCCAGATGTTGAAGGCCAAAATCTAGGTCCTGGATTTCCAGCATACTGGTAAACGAGTTTGGTTAACCCTTTTTTCCTGTCAACCTGTCTGCCCTGGTTTATCGCTCTAGGCTAATATAGAACCCACTGTGGATTTACTACCCTGATTTTTTGTAGACGGAAAAAAGGGTAGCGGTCTATGACCGATGGGGGGGTTAAATCCCCGTAGGTTTTCCCATTATACGGTACGTAGTCCCATACGAGGGTTGCTCACTTGCTTAGTGTGTTTTCTAAATGTAAGTGTTAAACATACCGCTTAGACTTCCCCTACTCGATTTGGGCCCCTGTTCGTTACAATGTGTAATTATACAAAGCAGTAAGCGACCTCCCCCCCCCCCGTTTAAAACTTGCATCCTTATAGGGGCGTTGTGAGGGAGGGAGTCATTTCGTGGGGGGGGGATTAGCCGTTAGCGCGCATAGCATAGTTTTCGCCTTTACTGCACAGAGTGTGACGCCTGCCATACTCATTGGGGCACCATTTGCTAAGCAACTGTTAAATGGATGCTCTGTTTATCACTTTCTAATCGGATGCGGTGCAACGGAGTTATTGCTAAGCAAACGCTCACCTGTTAGCGCTGGCTAAGCTGAGCAATTTGTTCTTCGGATTAGCAATTTGTGAATAGTTAATCACATTTGGTGTGAACGGACGTATTGGTGCGCTTTCAATCTTGTCTCATGATATTTGCTTCCAATGGGGGGGGGGGTTGTGGACAGCCCCTTTGGAAATTGAGCTGCCTCCTGAAATTACCCCGCCCCCAGAAATCACCCCTACCTTCATTTTTGCTCCTCCAATGTGATTTCTTGGTGCCCAATTTTTTGCCAAAAAGTCATATTTTCTAACATTTTCTTGCTTCGCCGGAAATTTTTGCCTAAAATTGTTTATTATTTTCAGCCTAAATCCAGTCATTTTTGAGAATTTTCCCATGGAAAATACATTTTTTGGCAAAATTATTGGGCTCAGTTGTTTTTTTTGCAAAAAGCTCCCATTCCCGGAAAATTTTAATGGATACCCTAAGTCCTCTTGTCGTTAACAACTCTTAAAAGGTTTTGTTTCCTACATTTCAGATTCCATAGATGTCCATTCATGCTATGAAATTGCCTTTGTAGAAGCACCCATTTGAGGGAAATGTTTATTATTTTATGTGGTGATGTGTGCTCAAGAATTATGCGTGTGTACGTAGATTTATTTTGACTCATTTGTAAGTTCCTAGCTAGTGATGTTTATCTGAGCCTGACTAGTGGGTAAATTGGGTCAAGTAAGTGAGTGAGTAAACTTGCTGTAACCATTATCATTTTTGTTAATTTTTATTCCAGTTTTTCAGCACATATCCTTCGGAATTCTAAATTTTTAGTGTTTTTAAGTTCTCAAAGGGGTACATCAAGACCGAAATTCTTTGAATTCATTTTGACAGGGAACTTTTATAGGGGTGTTTTCTGGCTTATTTACATCTTTGCATATATATTTTTGTGCAAATAGGGGGTGATGGATTGGGCTTATTCTTGGAAATGTTTCTTGTGAGGGATTGGGTTGACAATTGCATCAAGATGCTAACATTGTTGCATGATTTGTGTTCATATGTACGTACATAGTTCTTGTCAGTAGTATAATTCGGTAATGATAAGAGTGTGCCACTTGGCCATCAGACATAATTATTGTGCAAAAAGCAATACTCTGTGGGATAGTTTGAGACTCACGAAGTGTGTGGGGTGAGCGGCCGCGGGACAAATCATGTGCTGTATACTAACCCCATCAGATTTGCTCGGGAAGAAAAAAACTGGTTTTTAGTTTTTTGCTCTGAGAATCATAAAACTCCGCCCGCAAAATTTGGTGGAAACATTTAGTGCTTTGTAACAACAACCACTCGTTATGTCGTAACGTAATTATAACTTTTCGAACTTATCACAGGTCAAGTGTAACAAAATTTAGAATTTTGAAAAGCCGAAATTTTCGCAGGATTTTGAGATTTTCCCGAAAACCAGGTCATTGGCTCAAGGATAATATGAGTGACCTGATTCCGTTACCGTTGCACACGAATGCCACAATGAATGAATTAGTCAATAATTAATAAATAGTAAAATGATAAATTATTTAATAAAGTTATAAAATGTATGTTTGTCTCGCACGGAGATCGTGACGATTAAATTCAGTAGTTCCTTGCTGTTGCTATTGACATTCTGTTTCCGACTCTGACAATAAAGTTATTTTTAACAGCTAATTTTTTGCAGTGGTTTTTAGGTCGAGAATTTCTCGTGGTTAATCACAGTTTCCTTTTTTGATATTTCGGTTACAATATATGCAAGAGGTGTAGGATAATGTGTAGTAGCTATCCATTGTTAATGTTTGCAATTCGGATCTAATTGTATTGTTGTGTTAATTTTATTTATACTGTAGTTTGTTGATTGTTTATTTTTAATATGATAGTATTTGAATTATTTTTACATGTATGGCATATTCCATTTTTGGTTAATACATAATTTGTTTGTTATAGTAAAGGTATTCGTTCAGATAGTTGGTTAGATTGGTTAGTAGAACTAGAGTTGGGGCCGGTTCCACTAGAAGCGGTTGGAACCGGAACCGGAACCGTTAGGATTTGGAGCCGCCCGGTTCCATGGTTAAAAACTGGAGTTGGAACTAATTTTTTGAAAGAGTAAAATTTGCAAAAGCTGGATTCTGTAGTTGCCATTTACGGACTCGCTATTCATAACTGCTTTTCATATTAGTGACTGAAGTTGAAACTAAAAAATCTAGTTTGAGCTGAAACTAAACAAACTTACATCTGAAATCGAAAGGATGAAACTTGTAGTAATTAAGAGCACAAACTTAAAGTTAAATGAATCTACAATTATTGGCATTGAAATTGAAGCTGAAACTACATAGAATAAATTATGAGCCTAAACTGGAAACGGAACAGCTTCAGCATCAGCTTCCACTGAAGGTGAGGCAACTAACTACGTAAACTAACTTGTTTTTATAAAACTTCCCGCTTCCCCTTTAAGATGATTGAGACACGTTTCAGCTTTCGCAAAAGCTGAGGGTTGATATTAAGATAAATTTAAAATGTTTATTTGAATCAACATTTTATTAGCCCGTCTCCTTAGTTAAAAATGACATTATAACAGGCTTGAAGAATTAGGAACATGTATTGTTTTATTGTAAGCAAAAATTTCGACATCCTTTATTCTGGAAGTTCGCAATTTTTTGTTTTTGACTTCTAATTTTTCAAATTTTGTTAAATTATTTTGTGTGTATTACTAAATGCAGTTTTGTAAGTTTCTAAATTCATTTTAACGAATTTTTAAAATTTTCTAGTCTAAAATTCCAATTGTTAATTGAAGTAAGGCGGTCATTTTCGTTCGGACGTGTGAGCGATAAAAGCGCAGAATAAAACTTTAACAAGCATATTTGAAGGTTAAGCTCATTAAAGAATAGGTTAGAGCCCGTAGGGATGTAGTTGGAAACTAGATACCTTTGGGTATATCTTCTCAAAAATTGGTAAATATAAGGTGGTGTTGTCAAAGCGTAAGATAAAAGCAACAATATTACGATAAAAACAAATTTTACAGGAGCAGAAAACTTTGAAAATGGAGTACTTATTTTCTTGGCTTAAAGACTATACTTCGTCGTCATCTGAGAAGAAAGCCTATCAAAGTTCGCTGTGGATTGTAGAAGTAATCTGTTGGCTACTTTTGAATCAAACAGCTGTACATATATTGCTTCGTTAAATATAACAGTAATACATGTTCCTGTTTCCGATATGGCTTTCATCTTTTAAATATTTTAACGGCATTTAATTTTTCGGAAACTATTTGCTTTTTGAGAGGCACTGTCTTTTCAAAGAAATAAGAAACTTTAAATCCAGTATATATCAATTCTCAGCAAGTTTTGCTGTTTTCAAGACGCACAAGAAGGCGTCTCTACTTACATACCCGATACCCAGTATCATCGCGCCGTGGATTATCGAAACAGTTTGCTCGACAAAAGTAAAGACACGTTTTTTGTATGCATATAATAACAATAGATCTAATGAAGCAAGTTCAAAATAGTGAAAAACTTTATTTCAGAAATTAATTACAAAAAACTTTAACCAGCTTGTTTATTATAGTTTTATTCCAATTATTCTGTAGCATTGTTTTGTCATTTTCATTGTATGGTCTTGTAAGGGACTTGCACCACATGTTAAATAATGCTAAACTTATAACTACAAATTTTGTACTTGGAACCGGGAACCGGTAGCTAGAACCGGAACTGGAACCGGTTTTGAAAATCGGCCATAACTCTAGATGAAATAGTTCAAAGGCAACTTCGGAACAAGTCCCAGCCAGAAATAACAATGTATACACCTGAAAGGTGGATGAAATTGCGATTGCTTATGTTCTTACTGGATACTTCATATGTATTTCTAAGGGTTTCCATGATGCTACTTTTCATCCAAAATACACTTGAGCTGTGACTACTTTTCTCAAGTGAAGGCTTTCATTTTGTAACTCCAGTCTTAGGGCAGACTATTTTCAGTTGACATTGTTTCTTTCCTTGAGTAATGCTTTATTCCTATGTGCTCGAATCCGCCTATCAGATTGCGTGCACGGGTTACTGTGGGTGGGGGTGTTTGAGTCAGCAATAATGGGTTATTCTGTCTTGTGAGCAATTTTCATGCTTAACATTAACCTATACAGGGAAGATATTCATTTGGTAAATTGTGTGGCTTAATGCAAGCCTCGTCTAATTTTTATGGCTGGCTCGCATGTCATTACATTTAGATGATTGGACTGAAATGCTTGATAAGTTTTTTACTGATTTACAGAGTCAGATGTTTTTGTAATTATGTTGAGTGGGTAATAGAGTGGTATATTCCGAAGTCGAAATTTCGCTACTGTTTGCAGCATAACAGCCCCGAAAAAATGAAGCTAAAACGTGAAAGAAGGCAGAAAAAGTTTTCTCTCCGTCCAAGGCTTATGAAGAAGGACCAAATACAGGCGCCTGTTGATAGCGAATTTCGCGAAGACTTGAGTGTGTGGAGGTATTTATCGAAACGACTGGATATGCACGGGCTGCAGAGTGTAGAGTTGGCCTCGTGCGAGCGATCTCAAAGTCGGTGGATCGCTCTAATTTTTGTGT
>JASAND010006330.1:0-34140 GCA_030248195.1 Trissonchulus latispiculum
AGTTTTGAAAAGGCCATGAAAGTGGCCTTCCAGCCTAAGATAACGCTCCGTGTATAATGTTCTGTAGAGGCCATGAACGGTGGCCTTCCAGCTAAAGATGACGCACCGTGTAAAAGTTCTGAAAAGGCCATGAACAGTGGCCTTCCAGCCTAAGATAACGCTCCGTGTGTAATGTTCGGTAGAGGCCATGAACAGTGGCCTTCCAGCCTAAATTGACGCACCGTGTATAAAGTTCTGAAAATGCGTTTAAGATACATTTTTCCGTTTCAGCAAATACATTCAGTTGAACTAGAACGTTTTCATCCAGCCTGTTTGCGGTAGCTAGCTTTGCTTACATTGTGTATATATGCAACTTCTCTGACATGATTTTCTCTGCAGCGGGAAAAATAAGCGAAACTAGAGAGAAAAATGCCCTCGACGGACAACCAACTTGGTAGAATAAGAAAAACTTGAATGTTAAATACACGGTGCATGGTTACAACTGAGATTTTGCTGAAGCGGAAAAATGCCTTTTCTCAGCGACTAAAATGACAGAAACCAGCTTTGTGCGCCGAATAGGGAATCTACTCGGCGACTAAAATGAAAGAAACCAGCTTTGTGCGCCGAATAGGGAATCTACTCGGCGACTAAAATGAAAGAAACCAGCTTTGTCGCCGAATAGGGCGAACTTTGAAGCCTATTATGTGTTGCTTTGCTGAATAATGAGAGAGCTTCAGAATGGCAGAATTACTTCAAGAATGCAAAACAACAGTTTTTCAAGCACTTACGTAAGTCAAGGTTCTCACAGATATAAATACGCTGTCTTCGATGTGCTATCAGAAACATTGAGAGCATATATATATATATATATATATATATATATATATATATATATATATATATATATATATATGCGATTGATTGTATATGTTTTTAGCACAAGGACTGTCGACCACAAATTGTTTAAACTGCATAATATATTTATTGTTGCTTTCTGTTGGTCCTGCTAGCGGTTTGTATGCGTAAAAATATTTACGGATCAGGTTAGCTCAAAAGAAAACCGAGCGCCACCCCTAGTCACCACGCAAATCCGGCACGTGGAATGTCATATTGAGCGCAATGCTTACGTTACCAGTTCCCAACAGAATAATTGCCTATATATTTCCTCCAAAAAAAGATAAGTTCGCACGAATAGGGCTGAAGGAGGGAATTCTCTATTCGACTATGATTGTGTACTTTATTTTAGTCGCCGAGTAGATTCCGTCTTCGGCGCACAATGCTGGTTTCTTTTCATTTTAGTCGCCGAGTAGATTCCCTATTCTCGGGCTCAAAGCTGGTTTCTGTCATTTTAGTCGCTGAGAAAAGGCATTTTTCCGCTTCAGCAAAATCTCAGTTGTAACCATGCACCGTGTATTTAACATTCAAGTCTTTCCCTATTCTACCAAGTTGGTTGCCCGTCGAGGGCATTTTCCCCCCTAGTATATATATACACAATTTTTGGTGAGGTTAAAAATCGCAAAAAACCGAGACTAAAAATTTTCAGATAATGTTTTCTATTCACCAATAAAGTTTGGGGTATATATATAATACATGATGTACTGAATGACGGAGCTAGCGACATTTCGCTAAATTTATATTAGTAGCGAAATATTGAGCGAACTTTGCGAAATCCTTAGCTAACTGTGTTGACAGTTGATAGAAAATATTTAGAATCTAGTTCAGACTCGACTCTCTCAAGATTTGATGACAACATCTTAGTTGAGTCACCCGTTCGGTGATAGCATAATTTGCCAAGATTTTAACGAAGTTTGAGTTTTGAGAACTTGGCTGAAATAACTTAAATTTCTCAAAAATTATGCGAACTTCCTTTAACTTTGGCGAAGGCTGCAAATCTTGAGTCTAAACTAGGTTTAAATAGCTTTCTGTGAGTTTTTGGTGGATATATATAGACTGCACCCCTCAGCTTCCATAGTTAATTTGAAAATCTTGTGTAAATATAGTGAAATGCCACTAGCTTCGCGAAGTTCGCAGAGTTCTCGATCTTCCAAAGTTGTTTAGCTATGTATAGCCCGGCGGGAAATAAAACCCAAATTTTCGAATTTCGGCTGTAGCTTTTTTATTAAGGTGGTGATTCCTTTTGGAGACATCAACTTTGAACCCTTATTACTCATTCATTACATGGAGTTAAGAAGCCAATTTTATATCAAAATGGAGCTTAACATTTTCTCTTTCTAATGTATACAATGAAACTAACTTCAGTTTTCGAAAACTATTTTACTGGATTTTCGAAGTACTTTTATTTTCCAGATTTTTTGCAGACTAAAGTATATAATTTTTTTCGTGAGGCATCGGCTACATCATTCGATTCCACTATCAAATAGCTGGGGACCCTTTTTAATTATCATGAAATCACTCTTCGTTATGAAGAAATTAGCTAAAATGTTTGCGCAACCTGGATTTTGCCTACTTTTCCCAACTTTAGCAAGCGGCCACTTTAGCTAGAAAGCAGCAATCGGGGCAACTAAAAAGGGTCCCTGGGCATTTTTGTGTAAAACACGTCTAGTTAGTGATAAACCTCTAGCTTGCATAGTAAATGCTCCACAATCGCTGGAAAAAATTTGGTCATGTTTTTGCAAAAACTACATTTTTTATGATAGCAGCTCACGGGATAGCAGTTGGAAGATTATCATGCCTCGAATAATCGGCTTCGACGAGACCTTCAAATTGACACCCTTAGCTTAATTTTACGGCTTGCGTAGCTCATGAAATCGTGGATTATTTGATTTCTGCAAAAATGACAAGTTTTCAACGCCAAAATAAGAAAATCGGCTTTATCTCACACTAGAGAAGAGCTAGAAAGTTGCTTCCAAAAGCAAAAATGTAGAGCTCAACGAGATCTTTTAATTAAGTGTAGTCACTACTATGCAGCTGCTGCTCAACTGTCAGAAATCGTCAAAAACTGTCATGAACGGAAATCTCGAAATTTTGAAGCGGGATTGCGCGGAGGGTGTTAGAACACCAAATGGACTTATTTTGGAAAGTTGCATCAAATTTCATCTTGGTTTGAGCCGTCAACCAACAATATGTGCCCAAAAGGAATCACCACCTTAAGCGACAAATCGAAAATCTAACGATAACTACCATGAGGCCTTGCGAAGAGCTTCAAAATGCGCCATAAAACATCTCTCTAGCACTTACGGTTGGTGAGAAGTTTTCGACCAAACCGATGGGAAAAACCCCAATGCGGGAAAAAACCCATAGGCGGGAAAAAACCCATCCGAAACTTTTGCTGGAAGCATGCCAGAACAATTTTGACTACATCATTCGAAAGAGCGGGTCGTTTTTAGTACATCTGAATCAAAAAATATCAATATATATTTTTGCAAAAACTCATGTCAAATTGACTTTTGACAATTTCGTATGTTTAACACGTAAACAAACATAGGCAAATTTTTGAAATTTTGAAAATTTGCTTAATTTCTGCAGTTTAAGCATCCTATCACATAGAAAACGTGTTTTTATTGCATTTAATGCCAAACCCGGCCGATTTTAGTGAAAAATTAGCGATTTTTGGCGAAATTTGAAAATTTGGCTTGAAATGGCACCATGTCAGATTTTGGCCACCTGGACCACACATAGAAGGTTGAACCCAGGTAGAATCTATACCAAATTGATCAGGAGGCTCTAGTGAGCTAAGAAATGCATGAAGTTTTCCTCTGCTGCTTAGAAAAATTTTCATTTTGAAATTTTTTTCCGCACATGGGTTTTCCCCGCCGAGTCTAGGTCACCCCCAGGTCGCACCACAGGCACTAGAGCCAAATTGACCAATTATATACGTAATGGTGGATAGCTGGGTTGGGTAAAGCCCACGGCGAACCGATAATATGTGCTTAACTGGGCTTATTCTAGGGAATTTTTGTTGAGGGAGTCTGTTTGATGGGCCCCTCTGGGCGAGTCATTTATGGGGGGGGGCAAAAATTTTTCTATAAACATGCTAAAAATTGCGCTATTTTTATAGTATAGAATCGCCGCCAAAAAGCAGATTTAGTGCTTAAATAGGCAAATATCGACGAAAAATTCCCGGCAAAGCCGGAGAATTTTTGAAAATTTGGCCTTCTTAGCGATTTTTTTCAGGGCAAAAGTTGGTACCAAAAGGGGCTCCAACTTTTTTTGGGAGGGGGGGGGGGAGGGTGGGAAGGAAGGGGACGGCCCCCCACTAGAATAAGCCCAGCTTAAGTTCCTTGCTCAGGGGATTTGTGAAAGCTTTGTGGCAGCGGGGATTCGAACCTTGAACTACCGTATCTAAAGACGAACGCCTTGTACACTCGGCCGTCACGGCACCATCTTTTACAACACATGTAAGTCCGACGCCTATATACGTGATAATCATTCAACTCAGTATGACCTGTATTTATTTTAGGGCGGTGCCTTATTGACGTCAGTTAGCCAACCTGGATATCATCTCATGGTTCCTTTCATTACTTCTTTTAGATCTGTCCAAGTTAGTTACTTAGTATGATGTAGTTAGTAGATGTTTAATTTTTTCAACAAGTAAATCATAGCGCCGAAGGCGTTGGTCTTACTATAAAATTGGCAAACAGTTTATCTTTTTGTCACTCCAAATGGGGGTGGGCGGTTTACAGACTGAGACTCCGTCATGGTTGCGGCCTTTGTTCACTTTGGTCGACATTCGACCCGAGGGGAGAAATTCTAGGTACCCCTTGGGATATACCAGCACTTCTGCAATGTGGTCCGCCTACCTCCTGCGAGGGAATGTTGGGTGCAAACAAATCATGTACACAAAATGGATCACACAACTTTCCGGGTTTGTCTCTGATCCCATCCCATCTGCGCTTGGGGCTTGGAGTGTCGAAAGATGCTGTGCTCCTCTACCTTGTGTATGAGCAGTTAATGGATGTCTTACTACCGGAGCCGAAAGGCCAAGAAGGTGTCTGCTCCAGCTTCCCATTGTGGGATAGCATTCAGGCGACGAAGCGAGCGTCATACTAACTATGACTGATGGGGAGAGACAAAGGTTAGCGCCACGCATGGGCAACGCCTACACCACGCCTACACCGGTGTAGGCTGGACCCACGCACCCACGCAAGGCAAAGTGAAGGACCCACGCAGAGGCAAGGCGCGCCGTCGTAATACCCACGCAGATAAAAGGCGCAAGGAGCGCGCCGTCGAGATACCCACGCAGATAAAAGGCGCAAGGAGCGCAACGTCAAAATACCCACGCAGATAAAAGGCGCAAGGAGCGCGCCGTCAAAATACCCACGCAGATAAAAGGCGTAAGGAGCGCGCCGTCGAAATACCCACGCAGATAGAAGGCGTATATAAGGAGCGAACGGTCGAAATACCCACGCACACGCAGAACGCGCGCTGTCAAATCACCCACGCAGACCCAACTTTATGAAAATTTTTCGCGCCTGCCTCGCTTTTATCTCGGTTTTTAAAGTTTTTCTCGCTTGCGGCGCTTTTCTATCTCTGTTTTTAAAGTTTTTCTCGTCTCCTGCGCTTTTCTAACTGAATTTTCAACATTTTTCGGGGCTGCGGCGCTATTACGTATTAACTTTTACAACTTTTACAGCTTTTTATTTAAATCTGTTCAAGCTTTCCAATACTAATTTTGCCATTATGTCAAAGATTTCCACAATTGTTATTGAAATCTTTTAAAGATTCCCATTACAGCTTTTTCTCAAAATTTCAAAAATGTTCCCAAGTTTTGGTTGGTTCCGCCCCACAGACCCCCGTGTCGGCTAGCGAATAGTCCTAAATCTCGTCATTTTTGCTGCTCCCAAAATGAACTCTTTGTTGAAAACTTTGCCGCCGCCAGCACTCCCCCCACCCCCAGCGTAAACGTGTCAGACGGAAGCAAAAATTTTTTCCGACTCGACCCCCTTTTCAGAATCCTGGGTGCGCCCCTGCTTCCAGATGGATGTAATTTGAACTTTAAAGATTTTTGCCTTGCGAAAGTTTAATGTACTTGTTCATCAAATTAAATTTACTTCTGCTGTATTTAAATGTATATATTTGAATGAGATCATCTGTCTGTAATTAAACAATAAATTAATAACGAATTCTGCGTGCGTGCGCGTACCCATATAAAAAATGGTTCGAAGCAAATTTTCAGGGAAAGCACCCCCTCCCACCAAACGTTAAAGGACCCACGCACGAACAAAATCTGGTGTAGGCTAGCCCATTATTGACCTTGCCCATGTATGGTTAGCGCCCTCATATAGCCTGTTGGCTGAGTACCCCGGCAATAACAACAACAACAAATTCTCCCGTTGTGCTCCTGTTTTCCCTGCCCGTTTTTGGCGGTAGTTTCAATGTGTCGGAAAACTAAGTATGTAGGACCACCATGACCAACATTTTAGCCAAACTAAGCACATTACAGCTTGGAAGATTTTTTGCATTTTGCCTTTTGCCCCTTTTCTTACGACCTCGAGTTGACCTTAAGCCCTTACTTTTATGAAGCTCCCCCACCCCCATTTCAAAGTCAGCAGCAAACTGTGTTTTGCGATAAGAAGTAATATATATATATAATACCTATACAGACATACGATGCGTTGATTTCCTCTCTTTTCATGTATATATATAATGTTTGTTTAAGGTGACACTTCAAACAGATGAAGTAAAGAATGTGCCCTGTGGGACAAGGTACTTCTTAGTCATAGGTTTAGTCGTTTTGCGTACTTGCAGTGTTTTTTTGGTCGACGGCTTATGTGTAACGTTACACACCTCTCCAAAATTTTTTGCTATTTTTCAGAAAAAAAGTGTGTAACTACCTAAAAATTCCGAATTTACTCGCGTTTTGCTTACAACAGGTATATAATTTTTTGGTAACAAAATTATTCTGACGTATTTTAGAGGCCGCTTCTTTATAAGTAAAATTTAAAAATCTTATTTATATACAGAAAAATTTAGAGAAGTTTCACCAAATCAGATCGACAAATAAAAAAATTGAGCAGTTACAACGATGATCTGCATGTATTGGTTTTGACTTAAAATAACGAAGAGAAACACCAGTGCGCCGCGCCGATGGAGCATTTTTTCGAAAGGCGTCCTGTAGCACAAAACTTTGTAAGGAACCAGTTTTGCTTCAAAAACTGAAAATTTTTGGTGTGTAAACGTTTTTAGTGCATGAACGAACAAATATAACTGAAACAATTATAGATAATTTGTAGCAAATCCTTAAATAATACCAAAAATAAAATGTAAGACACGGTGCAGTGCAAACGGGGGGGGGTGTGGGGGGGGGGGCGAAGCCCCCAGGAACGTTGCATATGTGGAAACAAATGAATGCGCATTGGAAAAAGTTCGACCATTAGGCAAAATTTGTCCAAAATTTTGGTATAACGTTGCACAGTCCCCAAAATTTTTTTGCTATTTTCCAGAAAAAAGTGTGTAATTGCACGCGTCTTTGAGCAAAAAAACACTGCTCGTCGCCTGAGAGCCAAAAGGTCGTGACTCACACTCTTGCCTTTTCGAGTTATGACCTGTTGAAACATTTAATTGAGCGTTTAATAATTAATAATAACTAATTATGCGTTTAAGTTTCGACTTTTTACTATGTATCCAAAATGTGCGCCTACCCAAGCTCTTTCATTTCCATTACTGAGATCACTCATTGCTTAAAGCCTGTGCTGTAGGAAATCACTTAAGGTGGTGATTCCTTTTGGACACATATGGTTGTTTGGCGGCGTAAATCAAGATGAAATTTGATGAAACTTTCCGAAATAAGTTCTTTTAGCGTTCTAACACCCTCCGCGCAATCCCGATTCAAAAATTCGAGATTTCCGGTCAGAGTGGTTTTTCCCAATTTCTGAACGTTTGGCATCTGCTATACAGTTATGACTATATTCATTCGAAAGATCTCATTGAGCTTCACATTTTTGCTTTTTAAAGCAAGTTTCTAGCTTTTCTCTACCGTGAGATATAGCTCTTGTTTTGGCGTCGAAAACTTGTCTTTTTGCAGAAATGAAATAATTCAACATTTCTTGAACTACGCAAGCCGTAAAATCAAACTAAGGGCGTCGATTTGAAGGTCTCACAGGGACAAAATATCCGACGCATGATCGTCTTCCAACTGCTATCCCGTAGGCCGTAGGCTGCTATCATAAAAAATGTAGTTATTGCAAAAACACGACCAATTTTTTTCCAAAGATTGTGGAGCATTCACCATGCAAGCTGGAGGGCTGCTACTGAACAAATGTGTTCTGCACAAATATACCCAGGGACGATTTTTTAGTTGCCCCCATTGCTGCTTTCTAGCTAAAGTAATCGCTTGACAAATTTGGAAAAAGTAGGCAAAATACAGGTTACGCACACATTTCTGCTCGCATTTCGTACGCATTTCTCTATAACGAAGAGCGATTTCACAATAAGTAAAAAATCGTCCCCAGCTATTTGATGGAGGTATCGAATGATATAATCGATGTCTCGCGAAAAAATTTACTTGAGTCTGCAAAAATTCTGGAAAATATACTTCTTCTAAAATGTGTTAAAAATATTTTAGAAACGCAACATTAGTTTCATGGCATGCATTAAAAAGAGAAAATGTCAAGCTACATTTTGATATAAAAATGGCTTCTTAACTCCAAGTAATCATGAACGAGTAATAATGGTGCAAACTTTATATATGTGACCAAAGGGAATCACCACCTTAACCACGGAGTTGCGACCTTTTTGGATACAAAAAGCTTCTAAGTTCACTGTGCGTGTGTAGCAAAAGGCCGTAACTCCCACTTACGGCATTTAGAATTCCATTGAAGGGACTTAATGCAGCAGGTGCTACTAACTGTACATAGTGAACGATTGTCGTAAGTACCACTTATATATGGCTTTCTTGGTGACAGTATCTTTGTTTTCTAACAAATAATTTTGTTCACTTTTCACTTTTTTCAGCGGTGGAGTCATGATTTATTTTGATCGAATTGAGGTTGTGAATATACTCAGTGCTCAAAGTGGTATGAATGAAGTTCTATGTCGTGGTTAGATAGACATTTAACCACTCAAGTTGGTTAGATAGTCAACTAGCTGTTAGACTGTAAAGTTGGCGTGGTTTTACAATTTAACTGGTTAATTATAGTGTTTATAACTTCTAACACACATGTAAAGTTTCTTTCAATTCTTTCAGTTTAACTAAGTGTGAGTTGGTTTGATGTCTTCTAACCATCGCAGATGGTTAGATATATAAAAATTTTACTTTCCACGCTGAGTTTACAATCTAACCGGTTAGATGTCTATCTAAACCAGCTTGATTGGCTTTAGCCCTCCATCTAACCAACATGTCTATCTAACGACGACGTATATATACTTTGCTATAGATTGTGCTTCGAATTTTTGGCTGAACTTCTTTGCACTTAGCTAACCAGCTACTCCAAATGGTAGTGTCGGTGGCCTCTTGACATTATGTGCCAATAATCCTGCCTCATTTTCAGGCCAAAAGTGTTTGGGGTGGAGCTTGAAGTTCCTTCCATGGCTCACCGAAATTGGGAGGAAACTATTGCAAATTTTTACGTTTTTTGTGCAAAATTGCCAAAAATCGCAAAACAGACTAATTTTTGGTGTTTTCTAAGCTAAAAAATGGCAAAATTCCTTAAAAATATGGCGACGCCCGAAGTTTTTAATCATTTATGGAAACTATGTAAAATTTGGCAATTTTTCGGATTACGGGGGGAGGTCGGAATTTAAGGGGGGGGGGGAGGTCGCCAGATGGAGACGGCCCCCCTGTAAAAATAAGCCAGTAATCTGGGATAAGCAAGCTATACAAGTATTGCTACAGTCGGTAGAAGATTACAGCTAGTCAAACCAGCTAGTGGTATCATCGTGAATTTATTTGTTGTTGTTGTTGTTGTTGTTGTTGTTGTTGTTGTTGTTGTTGTTGTTGTTGTTGTTGTTGTTGTTGTTGTTGTTGTTGTTGTTGAGGTCTTCAAAAGCATCGAGAGCCGCTCAGAGAGTGGCCCGCGCCAATGCCACCACACCCACTGGGTTATCGCAAAGAACTGAGAGTAAGGGGACCGTCTCCCCCAGGAACTTCAATCGGGCCTGAATCATGGCCGGGCAGTCAAATTAGTTGCTGTTGTATTTATTTCCGCTCCCATTTTTTCTGCAGTTAGATAGTCTGAATTTATTCTCATTTTAGTCTATGACATTGTGAAAAATTACACGGCTGACTATGATAAGACGCTGATCTTCAACAAGATTCATCATGAAGTGAATCAGTTTTGCAGTGTTCATTCTCTTCAGGAAGTCTACATTGACTATTTCGGTGAGGGTTTGTAGCATTTGCAGAAGAGTTTAGCCACAAGGTTTTCTGTTCTCGCCTCTTTCCTCCGGGAATTTTTTACAGGGGAGGGGCGGGAGCCCCCGCAATCGCACCTCCCAGGATTCTTGCCCCCCCCCCGGATTTTTCTGGGCCCAACTTGCCAAAAATAGGCAAGCCAAAATTACCAATTTTTGGTTCCCAAAGTCCCTAAAAATACCCTGTTCCTGTCAATGTTATGCACATACCTATCTTGGGGTTTTTTTCCATTGAAATAGATGTTAGTGGCTGGTTACCCTGGCTAAGGCATTTTCAGGAGTGGTTTCCAGCTGATGGACCATTGTTTCAAATTTGCCTTGGCTCATTTCGAGCCAGCTCACAATATGAACGTCCAAATAACTTTAATGTTGGGGAGCGAGCTCGGAGATTCTCCATAATATTATGTACTATAATAGGAACTTTGCGGATTTGGTGCTAATTAGGCAAGACTAATTAACACTAAGATTTAAGAGCTAAAAGTAACATTTTTGAAAGCTGCAGTCCAAGACCTTTCAGAGAACTTTGAAAAAATGTTTTTCTTTATCATGATTTTTGTTAAATATGCAATTTGAATTCAAATAAATCAATGGCCCATGGGCGCTTGCTTTTCCCCCGAAACGTTATAGTAGGATCAACGACCGCGATGAGCGCTCTTACCCAGAGAAAACTTTCTGGAGCTTAGTACCGTCATTTGATATCGGATGCGAACTTTTCGTCCATTTTTTTTCAGACCAGATCGATGAGAATCTGAAGACAGCACTTCAGTCAGATCTGGTCCTGATGGCGCCTGGTCTCTACATTCAGGCCGTACGAGTAACGAAGCCCAAAATTCCGGAAACGATTCGAAAGAACTATGAACTCATGTAAATCAGGCTACGTATGTGTGGAATGCTGTCCCTTTCGTGTTTCTGCTCATGCTGACTTTGTTGTTGCTAAAGTCCCCCTTTCGCCATATTATTTGACATATACGTGTTCTAAGCTCTACTTCCTGATTTACTCATTCATAAATAGTTGAATTTTTGTTGTCATGAGCTGATTTTTTCGGTGCATTTGCATTATGATGAGACAGAGTACAGTACTGGCCAAAATAAATTGCCGTGTGACTTGGTGACAAACTCATTACACAAATCTGTGTGTGTTTAAGCCTGCCTTATGTGTATGTAGATAAACAAAAATTGTCATTGAAATGTCATTGGCAATTTTGCCACTTGTTAGTGGCACGGCATTTTTTTGGCCAGTTGGAAGCAGAGCCGATCTCTGCGGCTGCTACGTTGCTTCTCCGGCAATATCATTGCTTCTGAGCTGTGATGAACGTTTTCCCCTTGTACTCAACTCTAGATATTATGTGTACACTTATTTCAGGGAAGCTGAGAAGACGAAACTGATGATTGCAGTTCAGCACCAGTTTGTGGTGGAAAAGGAGGCTGAAACTGAAAGGAAGAAGGCCATTATTGGTGAGCTGGTTTCCTCCCCCCCCCCCCCCCCCCTTTGATGATGCTAATAGTTCCTGTTCAGGAAGTTAATTGTTTCTTTAATAGTTTTGATTTGGTACAGATGTGATTCCTCGCATCCAAATTTCTAGCTGTAGCTACTACATACGTATGTCGTCTTTCTTTTCGACTGAAAGTTGCATCATTGGCGTGGACGTAGATAAGGGGGGGGATGATGCCTTCCTGTCTTTTTATTAGAAATTTTGCTAGTGGAGACATTGTTAAGCTCGCATGAAGCCGTGCGTGCTTTCCGCTTTTGCTAGGTTTTTGTGAAATCTCTAACGATAAGCCGGGGTTTACAGGTTTACTGTGCTTAATTTTTCGATTTGGCGAGACTCTACTTTTTTTCGGTTCGTAGCGGCCAAGGGAAGTCCAAAAATTTAATGTGTATACATCATTTTTGCTAGTGTCGTATTTGTCGTTGTAGAGTTTATGCTGTATTTGTCTGTGACTGCAGTAGAGGGTTGTTGACATGCGTAATGATTGTGTGCTTAACAGTGCTTTTCCAACATACAGGCCTGTTGCGGTTCCTATTTTTCCTATTTTTTCCTATTTTTTCGAGACATTCCTATTTATTCCTATTTTCAGCCGAAATTCCTATTTTTTCCTATTTTTTTATTTGACTAGAGTAAATTGTCATTGGATCTTGGTTATTTTTGTTGAACAGAACTCAAAACTTTCTTTAAGTTCTGAATGACAACAGTTTTGGGAAAAATTTTGCGCCTTCGGCGCAATTGTGTTTTCTTTGTTTTTCGTCCTCGTCTTAGTTTTGCTTATTGGTCCTCTAACTAACACTACCTTTTTACATACGTATTTGTTGTAGGTTACTAAATTCTTCGTTGAAAGATTAGAAGATAAATACGACCGTTGCCACAACATTTTCCTGTTTTAAAAATTCTTGATTATAAACAAATTTACACGGATTTAAGTTAAGCTCCCAATTTTTGGTAGTTGGTCGTATTGGCCATAGGCTTATATACATTTTCCATAATTTGAATATGCAGTGCTCGATTCACATCCACTCTAGCTTTACTCATGCTTTAACCTTGGGTGTTTGTGTTTTAGTTCTAGCATTTTTAGTATTTATATAAATGTTAGATTCCAACTCAAAGATATAGTAGAGATACAAGTAATAGCCTGGGGACAGTCTGAGGGCGGGGATCTCAACAAAGATTAGAGATTTCTCTGAAATTGAGAGCCAGTAGCAATTTTCCGGAGCGCTTTGACTGATATTTTTCAGTAATTGTCCCCTTTAGTCGCTTGAAAGAGTGCACAGAAGACCAGAATTTTTCTCATTTCAGAAATGAAGTGTGTGTCATTGCACTTTTTCTGCAGGCCAGAAAACTTATTTTCATATCTTTAAGGTTTGAAACGGGTTTAAGCAGTAAACCGTGAATTCAGATAGTTGTCGACAATTTTCCAGAAATTTTCAATTTTACCAATTTTTTTCAAAATTACCCAACTTACCAGAAAAAACTAGCGAGTTTTTTCGAAGGCGAAAAAAAAAGGTTAATTCTTGTAGTTCCCTCCGGTGACCAACCCTGGTTAATATACCGAATGATAAACGAAAGTAAGAGGGATGTCACTACAGCACCTCCGACCCAAAAAATTCGGACTTGAGGTGGGGTTCGAACCCACAACCTTTGGCGATTTAGGCCAACGCTCTACCGATTGCGCCACCCAGGTACAATCGAACCAAGCGTAAGTTTGAATTCGTTCCCAAACTGCAGTGACACGTAAACCCAGATTAAACTCAACCAATTTTAATAGCATCGCCCCAGATTCCCCATTGGCCTAGTGGTCAAATATTTCAGCTTCAAATATATATTAATTCGATAATACAAGTGGTTCGAATCCCAAAAATTGCGACAGCACCGTTCATCAATTAAAAATCAGAGTTACTAGCTCTCGAGACATTTAAAATCCATTTAAAGGCACATTTTTTGCAAAATCTTCCTTCTTTTCCGGAGATTTTTTCGTAAAAATTGCTATTTTTTAGCGTAAATCCAGGTATTTTTGAGAACTTTAGGAGTTTGTACCTGCAAAATACGCCAAAATGCCAATTTTTGGCTCATTTTTGCAAAACAAACTCCCCCAATCCCACCCCGAAAAATCCCTAAAAATACCATGATATAATTGCTCTTTTGGGTAAAAACAAAAAATTAAGCCTTCATTTTAAGCCTGGGAATTCCTATTTTTTGACCAAAATGTTCCTATTTATTCCTATTTTTTGATGGTAAAATTCCTATTTTTATTCCTATTTTTTGGAAAAGCCCGCGCAACAGCCCTGAACATAAGTTTATCTGGCTGTTTCCTACAGGGGGGGGGGGGTGGGCCCCCCCCCCAGAATTTCGTTCCCCCCAGACTTGGGTCGCCCCACCCCCAGAATCGCCCCCCCCCAGGATTCGGGCCTTCCCCCCCCAGAACTCCAAAATGCCCGGAAAAATAGGGTTTTGAGGGTACATTTTGAAAATTTTTTCCGGCTTCGCCGGATTTTTACCCATTTTTAAGCATTTTTTAGCTATTTTAAGCTTAAATTTAAGTTAAAAATAGTTAATTTTTTAGCTTAGCAGCAAAAAATAGCTATTTTTTAGGCATTTTTTGAAAAATTTTTCTCCCCCCCCCAGAAATTTTTGCCTAGGAAAAAGCCAGTTTATCTTTTTTCTATTTTGTTTTTTATTTTCCAGAAGCCGAAAAAGAGTCCCAGGTGGCCAAAATTAAGTACGATCTTGCCATCATGGAAAAGGAATCCCAGAAGAAAATTTCTGAGCTGGAAGGTTGGGCTCGCTTATTGTTTTCTAATCATAGTGGTCCCGGCTGGCAGCGACCCCAATAATATGTGTGAAAAGTGGCTGGAGACAGCGTAAAATAAGCTGCGCAGCAGCTGTGCAAAATCCTGCGCATATTTCATGCGCAAATTGTAGAGCACATCGAGTTTAGTATGTCTGGGAAGTTTCAGCCCTGTATCACTTACCGTTAAAAACTTGCGCCCCGGACCGGTTATAGTGGCGATGTTTTTTTCGGTTTCTCCTATTTGATGGTTGTATTCATAGGTTAACGCGGGGGGGGTCTGGAGGGGTCCGAGCCCCCCCCCCAACCCGGACAAGGTACAAGCCCTATCGCCGTCGGGGACAAGGGGTAGCGAAAAAATGGCCATGGGGTAACCAAAAACAACCGGAAAAAATTAGCTTTTACAGTAAAATTTCAAAAAATTTCCGGCTTCGCCGGAATTTTTTAGCTAAAATGTTAAATTTTTCGGGAAAATCGGGCAAAATTTTAAAATTGTTTTCAAAAATTGAAGATTTTTTTGCAAATTTTGACAAAACATTGCAAATTTTAATAAAATTAGCGTTAATATTCGAAACATTTTACAAATTTTTTCTTGAGGTGCAAGCCCCCCCCCCCTGAAAATTTTTGTTCAAGGTACAAGCCCCCTCAAAATTTTTTGGGGACAAGCCCCCCCAGGACCCGACCCTATGTTAATGTATGGTTGTATTGTACATAATGTTCGCCGCTTTCACGTGAACTGCAGCGGTGGGTCAACGTAATGGGCTATAGGGTCTAGTAGTACCGTCTTCCCTAGCGACCACAGTGGCCCGTCAAAAATGGCGAAAATTCGAAATTTCTCGCTATCTATTCAACTTTGAAAGCTCATACTTCCATACAATGGTTTTCTGGCACGGAGAATCGATTACCACAGTCAGTTTTACCGTCAGACCCCCCTCCCATCTTGCTGAGCCGGTTCCACTTTGCCGTCGGGGGTCAAGTCGAAAACCGCTTCTTGGAGGTCCATAGTAGGCTTTACCTGTCCTCTCAAAACTTTGTCTATAGGGGTTTTCTGGTGCGCCCAGCTCATTCCCGGTATCCGTTTTGCCGTCGACGTACCTATTTTGCTGGACTGGTACCAGTTTGTCGTTTGAAGGGTCAATCGGGTGGGGGGGGGGGGGGGGGTCAAGTGGTCGAAAATAAAATTTTTCAAAACTGGTCAAATTTGGTGTCAAATGAAAGCCCGAAGCGAACGGAAGAACTTTTGCCATGGAACCATCCACCAAAAGTTGCTGTGCCGGATTTATCCCTTTACTTTCTCAACCGGAATTTAATGGACAGACATAGGCCCAACACACATATTATCCCCTTTTGTAGTGCGGAGCATTTTTGTTACTTGTAATATGTGTCAAAAGTCCCTGGAGACAGTGTAAAACAAGCTGCGCAGTAGCTGCGCAAAATCCTTCGCAGATTTCATGCGCAAATTGTAGGGCACATCGAGTTTAGTATGTGTGCGAAGTTTCAGCCCCGTATCACTTACCATTAAAAAATTGCGCCCCGGACCGGTTATGAAAGTGATGTTTTTTATTTTTTCCGGTTTCTACTATTTAACGGCCGTCTTGTCCTGACTTTCCGCCTCTTTCACGTAATCTGCAGCGGAGGCAGGACCTAAAGGGGTATAGGTTCTGGTAGTACCCCATGCGCCATTTTACAATCGCTACTTTTTGCGCCGCAGGTGTGCCACAGCGCCGCATGGTCGGCTCTAAGTAGGGTTGTGCCACTAAGAAATTTCTCGGGCCGGGCTCGGGCTCGGGCCAGACTGATTGCTCGGTTCGGGCTCGGGCCAGCCCGATCCCGGCCCGAAGCCCGAGGCCCGAGTCAAGGGCAAGGCCCGAGCGGCCCGAACCGATTCACGGCACGAACAGCCCGAGCAGCCCGAGTTGCTTCAGAACTTGGAAATAGTACTAACCTTATTGGTTAATTATTAAAATAAGTTTAAAATATTTAAAAAATAAAAGAAGCTATTTTAACTATGTACACATATTTACATGTTCAGAAATATAAACACTTTAAATATAGGTATATTTCGAAAATGTAAACTGAATTTGAATTTGAATATTTGAATAATATTTGAAATATTTATTTATTTTATTTTAAAAATATTTAATGAACGCGGTATTTTCTTTTTTCAAAACTTTGCAGTCTACTTTTGTATTAACAAGTAATAGCAATAAGCAGGAATCAAATGCGACGTATTAGCTACCTGATACCTACCTGTAGTCGCACAAAAAGGCATGACGAAGATGAAAAGTTCTAACTGAGCTGAATAGCTGCGCTGCCGAGCTGAATCTATCCTGGTCTTTCCGGATGATCTGGCCTAGACGTTTGCTGGATTGATGGTTGTCTGTTGTGCCGAATCAGAAATTCCTTAAATTTTGCTGCCGAGCGATTGGTCCAGGTACTTCTATATCCTGGTCTTTCCGGATGTCCTGGACACAACCTGCGAAGACGTGTGCTGGTTTGGCGATTCTCCACAATGCTGAAGACCATGCACGATGGGCCCGGAATAGGAAGAAGAAGAAGAGTTCTAACTCGTAATAGCTTTCATGTGTCCTATGTAGTGCCAAAAATATTTCTGCGCCAGAAACAACCCTGATACGGTGAGCTGATAGACTGGCCCGAACGGCCCGAGCAGCTCGAACGGCCCGAGCAGCCCGAATGGCCCGACTCGGTTCGGGCCTGTGGGCCTTCTCGGTTCGGGCTCGGTTCGGGCCGGGCCGGCCCTAGCCCGAGTCCGAACCGAGCCCGAGGGCCAATTCACGGCCCGATCAAAACTCTAGCTCTAAGCGAAAAGTGAGCATATTCTTGTGGTCACTGCGCAGCTCGAACGTTAAGAGCTGGAGCCGATTTCTTTTTATATTCAGCAATTATCTCGAACTAACTAAATAGCTAAACCTCGTTTCTCTACCACTTCCCAAGCGACCAGAGTAGACCAGAGTTAGAAAACTTAAAAATCGAAATTTCTCCTTATCCATTCAACATAGAAAGCTCCAGTCTTCCAGACAAAGGCTTTCTGGCACGGAGTATCGATTTCTGTAAGCAGTTTTGCCGTCGGACCCACCTATATTGCTGGGCTGGCTCCACTCCACTTTGCTGTCGCGAGGGTCAAGTCCGTACCGACTTCCAAGAACACCATATGGAACTGTGTATAGTAGGGATCGATCGGAATTCCGGTTACGGTACTTTTTGGTTCCGGTTCCGGTTTTTGAGAACGTACCGGAACCGGAACCAATTTTAGCCTATTATCAAAAGCAAAATTTTATTAAAATTTTCAAAAATTTTATCAAACTTCTTTAAAACTTTTTGAAAAACTGCGATTCTCTTATAACCAGAATATGATTTATTCAAAAATTTTCGCCTGACGCCATTCGTATTACTTAGAATGTTTAGAATTTGTATTAATAATGTCTAATGTATCCTTGTTATGAATATTAATATATTAGAAAATAAAAATAATACATAAAATCGGATTAGATAGTACAAGACCGCCGAAACTTTTAAATTTAAGTATTGGTAGAAGATACCTAATGCTAAATTGAAATTATTGAAGCCTTGGCGTCGACCTATGCTATTTCAAAATTATAGAGTGTACTGTTGTATAATCAAATGTCAGTTTTAGCTTAAATTTAATCTTTCTAATTGTTTAAATCGCGACTGGACTTTAAATATGTACTAAGTTTATTGCCGTTTGTTTAGTAATTAATCCAGTGCGGAGATCAACAGAATTAAAAAATTAAGGATGGAACAAATAGCAAGTGTTTTTAAAAATATTTTGAAGAAACGTCATTTAAAATTAAAAATTCCAGATGAAGCTAGCCAAAAAGAAGGAATTTCTATTAATTCAACTTGGAGAAATTGTACAATTCGACTTTCTTTGAAACTTGTGAAAAGTACTTTTGGCTTATATGCTTAATGGATGAAAATTTATATATTGCAACCATGCAGAAAACATTTGCATTTTAATCAGAAAACTCCAATAACAAAGTAATTATACGGAGATATAATTACAAGCTAAGGAATTAAAAGCCGATGTTCTAAACAAGTCCAATTTTGTATATAGCTGATGTTACCTAAGTTCACAGCCAGATTAGATTTTACAATACGGAATTTGTAAAAGAACAGTAATTTTCAGAAAAATTATTTTAATTTTGTCTGAAATACAGATAGAATATATAAAAGTAAACTAAAATGGTAATAGATATATTTTGTTTTCTAAAAAGGTAAATGGCATCATTATTTTTTATTTTGTGTTTTGAAAATGCTGCAACTTTTCCATTTCCATTTAGCTTAATTGAAAATTAATTCTGCTTAGCTAATTAAAGAAATTAAATTTTTTGACAGTAAATTTACTTTAAAAGTCAACTTGCATTCGTTCAAATTATTCATCGAAATTCGTATATATATATAGATGCCGTTTATTCATCGAAAATGTGCTCGAATAATATAAATATAGCATATTCATACCGTGTATAATTAATTTTAAATTTTAATTTTAAAGCAATATATAGTAAAGTTTAACTATGCTATAAGACAAAAATCTCTTAATAAATTGCAAATTTTATGTTCGTGCATTGAAATAACTATATAAAATATAATTCAAACGTTATTACAATGTTCTAGTAACTACAAAAAAGCGAAAAATGTGCAAAAATTGTCCAGAACGTCAGAAAAAATTTTCGATTTTTGTAGTGTTAAAGAGCTGGTTCTGGTTCTGGTTCCGGTTTTTTAAAGCCAGTTCCGGTTCCGGTTTTTTGGAGTTCCGGTCGATCTCTAGTATGTAGCCTCTACGTTGTTCATAGGGGTTTTCTGGTACGCCCAGCTCATTCCCGGTGTCTGTTTTGCCGTCCGACGCACCCATCTTGCTGGGCTGGTTCCACTTTGCCGTCTGGAGGGTCCGGTCGGTACCGACTTCCAAGAACACCATATATGACTGTGCAGTCTCTCAAAACTTTGTCCATAGGGGTTTTCTGGTGCGTCCAGCTTAATCCCGGTGCCTTTTTGCCGTCCGGCACACCCATCTTGCCGGGCTGGTTCCACTTTGCCGTTTGAAGGGTCAGTCGATTAGGGAGTCAAGTGGTCAAAAATAAAATTTTTCAAAACTTGCCAAATTTGGTATCAAATGAAAACCTTAAGCGAGCTGAGCAAATTTTGTCAGAACTGCATACTGCTGTAGAGTGCTGTGGTGGGGTGCGGTGGGGTCTTGGCGATTTTTTGTCAAAAATAATTTTTTTCAAAAGCAGTCAAATTCGGTGTCAAATGAAAGCCCCAAGCAAACTGAACAACTTTCGCCATAGAACGACCCGCCCAAACTTGCTGTGTCGGATTTATGCCTTTACTTTCTCAACCGGAATTTAAAGGATAGACATAGGCCCAACACACTTATTATCCCCTTTTTGTAACTTGTAATTATGTAGTGTTTATTTCAGCAAAACAAAACCGTTATTTATGATCTGTTTCTGGGAATGAAATTTTGGTTTTTTTCCATCATTTGTTCTTGCATCTAATATATACATATGTTGATGGATTAGATAATATTTTTCGTTGGAATAAATGCCCCTGTCCTTGGTAGCCGTTAATTATTATTACCAGCCCTTATTAACATCGTGTCTGCCTATTCATTGCCAAAACTGTATACATATGTATATACATCATACTACATGATATTATGCATTGAAACCTGGTTAGCCTGCTTACTAGGGAGAGACGACCTGCAAAAATTCGTTAAGATTCCCTGAACTATCTAGGATGAAAAACCACAAGCGGTGTTGTGTCCATTATGAAGTTTAGTTAACTGGGAATTTTGACGCCAGACTTCGGAGTGAGCTCTTCTGAATTGTCTCAGGACATCTTCAAATAACGGCTCTTTTTTCGTTTCAGATCTTGCTTACTTGGCTCGGAAGAAAGGCCAAGCGGATGCTGAATATTATTCTGTTGAAAAGTTGTCTTCTGCAAATCAGGTACACATCACGCCACATGTTCTCTGCTTTGCAGGGTATGAAAGTTGAATTCAGAGGCTTCCTGAAGTGAAGTTATTCTGTTGCCTTGAGAAAGATTCACTGCATGATTTTGTGTAGTAACTTTATGGGACTTTGCAGACTGATATTGTCAACTTATTGCCACTTCAGTTTGCATGCGGGCTCTTCCTAGTTTGATGCAACTGTGACATCGATAGCTCAGTTGGAAGAGCGATCGCAGCGTTAATCCGGAAGTCGTGTGTACAAATCGTAGCTGAGGCCTGAATTTTTCGAGTCTCCGGTGCTGCAGACTGAGGCACAATAAAGTCTTTTTCGTTTAGTTAGGCATTCGCGTCCAGGCCGTTTTGTAGCACAAGAGTGAAGTGTGGATTCTAAGAAAATAGCAAATCTTTTATGACTCTTGTTGAAGTTAAAATTTTAAAAATTTCCGTATTTAGTGCAGTAAGCGTTTTTTATAGTTTTGAGAGTTGTGACAGATCGTATGTCCTCTGCTTGCGTCCGTAAAATTATCGTAAAGAGATCGCCTCCAACCAACTGATTGTTACCTATGTATTAACCTCAGTGGATTTTCCAGCGTCTATCTAGTGGTATTTTATTCACACAATGCAGACACGCATTTATATGAAAGTTTGTATTTAGTGCAAAGTGGGACCCCTCCCGTAATTTAGGCGGTGCCCGAGTTAACGCACCAAGCATGCTTAACATGCTTAGTACATAAAGTAGTAGTATTAAAAGTTGCTTACTCTTATCTAAACAATGTACTAAGCATGCCTAACATGCTTAGTACATAGAGTAGTAGTATTACGAGTTTCTTACTCTTATCTAAACAATGTACTCTTGATGATGTACGTAACAGTTTTTACGTATGTATAAACAATGTTTCAGCTTTTGCTCACACCCCAATACCTGGAACTGAAGCGAATTGAGGCCATAGCCGCCAACAATAAGATCTACTACGGCTCTGATATACCCAATGTCTTTCTTAGCTCCCCTGACAGCGTTCCTGCCACCATTGCCTCCAGAAAATCGCCAGAGGGCATACCTTCAAGCACCGGAGGACCGAACAGTTCGACGCCCTCGGCCAAGAGTTAGCCCACTTCTTACGTCCTGGGCTGCCGCTTTAGTGCTATCAGTTTGCCTTTTCTTGTGGTTTTATGTGAGCTATTGATTTGATTGTTTGGTTGATTGATTGATGTTAGAGTTAGGGTATACGTACTAGCTTTGTACGGACACTAACCTTGTATGAACATTAGATAAGATTTGACCAAATATCTCTGTGCAGCGTTGGCCAATTTCAAAAAAACTTAGTGTCGTTAGAAAGCTTGTTATTCTTACGACAAATTTGCTAATTTTCAGCAAATTTCCTTCAAAAATGAAGTCACTGCAGCAATTTTTATCGTCGTCGACGCGACACACTTAGAAAAAGCCAATTTTGAGGTTAAACTTAGGAGAAAAATGCTATGTCCAAACTACAAATAACTAAGAACACTTTTCTATCAAATTGTGCCTAATTGTGTTTTCTATAATCTGATCAAATCGTTTTTCAAAATGATAAAGTCTACTAAAAGTTATTAATTTAATAATAATTAAACTTTAACTAGCATTGTATGGACACGTCACTTTCCTTGTATGGACAGCAAAATTTGTGTGTATTTTAATATATGACTTTAAAGCAGGATTTGTAATGTTAATAACTTTAACAGAAAGCCTCAGATTAATGTAAAATTTTCTAAACATGTTTTCGAAGGCATTTCCTACCATTTTGACTAAAAATTAAGCAATTTCAAAAATTTTAATTTTTTAATGTTTTTACTGCAATCGAAAGAGGACAGTCAAATAACTCTAAATCCGAAAAATCAAGCTTCCAGCTTCTATTTTAAGTCCAAAAGAAGCATTTTAAAATTTTATTACTCCTATGTTTTGCGTGTAAAATTCAGTGTCCATACAAAGCAAGTTGTGTCCATACAACGAAAAATATTGTCCGTTCATGGCAAGTGCTGATATATGCTGAAGATAGACCGATGTTTTGCAGGTTTTTTTTGCGTCCAGATGTGCGTCTGGACGTAAAGTTTCTTATCTGGACGCAATGAAATTTTAGCGGGACGCAAGCTAGACGCAACATTATTTCGGGAGAAAATTCACTTTTGTAAGAGTAAAAACTTTAAATGTTTCCAGTACCAATTTTTCCGTTTTTTCCAAAAATTTCTTCGGGTCCTGGGGGCTCCGCCCCCAGACCCCCCTGTTTCCCACTTTGTCATGGAATGCCAAGGTGCAAGGCATGCCTCAATGTCATTTGTTAAGTTGTTGTCCACTTGCATCCATATATATCAGATCTTTTCGAACTCGTGAATTTCACTTCAATAAATACAATTACTAGGTGCATTTATATACATTTATATATATTTATACATCTATATTGTTCTCATTCAACAGGTCAGGCAGAATCAAGACTAGTACTAAAGTAAAACCCAGAGATTAACAAAATTTGCAACTGTAGCAGAAGCAGAATATCCAATTTTTTTGGTTCTTCTAAAAAACGTTTTTCGCAAGAAATTCACAAATGGCAATTTGAAATAATGCAAGATTACCATTTTTCAAAAATTTTCAAATACAAAAGGCCTATGTACGACCAATTCACTATCAATTTATCGTAACTAAAGTTAATAGTATTTACAAATGCTTCACTGTTTTGCCGTTGAATAATGCTGCACGGAGCATACACGCTTCTCTATTGACTTTATACTGACTTTATTCAAAATTCAAGAATTCACAGATGCAATTAACACAAAAATGCATTAGCGTTAGGAACATTAGTTAGAATAGATGGAACAGTTGCCAAATTAACCTTTTTAAACATTTCCACAACGGATTTAATCCGTAATTTCGAAAAATCTCCAACTTCTGGGGGGCTCCGCCCCCCTGACCCCCCGGTGCTTATTTGCAATAATCCTACTGTCAAGGATCACCAGTTCTCAAAGTTTTCGAAACCGAATGTATGTTTTAATATTCGCTACCTTTCTTCTCAATGATATTCCTAAACATTTCATAAATTTTTAATACTTAAATTAATTTAACTAACATTGAAATATCGGAATAATGTGTGTCAATAATATATACAATCGAAAATTACTAAGTTCTGCAACAGACGCCAAATAAAATCTTTTTAAACATTTCCATTACGGATTATTCTGTAATTTCAAAAAATTCTTCAACTTCTGAGGGGCTCCGCCCCCCAGACCCCCCGCCGTGTATGTTGGACATATCTATATTCTAGGTAGGTAGGTGATCCTGTAATCGTGCATTACTGTTAAGCAGCATCAGCTTTCTAAATAGTCTAAATAGCTATGCACTAAAGAAATTATCGAAATTTTCATAAATAAAACAATTTTTGCACTTAAAAGCACGCTAAAACAAGAATTCTGCCTGGACGCAAAATTTCTTAACGGGACGCAACTTGAGTTTAGCGGGACGCAAGGTTGACGCAAATCCGAAAACCAAAAAAACCCTGATGTTTTATTGTCCATACAAAGCTGGTTTACCCTAACTGTAAATTACTTGTGGTTTTTAATGCACATTAGGTTAATAGGCTTCTTATTATTCTTTGCTGCTTCTCCTTTGGTCTTCTAAAACTCCTACTCTTTTTGGAATTGTGAGACGTGCAGTTGTGGACTGGAAGTTTTGTAGTGACTTAATTACAGACTGTTGATTGTGGCATTCTTTCTAAACTGGATTTGAAATATATTGGACCAGTGGTTCTGGGGACGTTTTCCTAAATTCTGTGCTTAGTCACATTTTTGTTACTGGTTTTTGTAACTATACAGTTTGCATACAGGTTGTGCCTTATGTATCTCGTATTACAGGATTTTAAGAAAATTTCAGAGCTGCCAGCAGTGTTTTTGTTTTGCTCGGAAACTTTTGCGCTCTTCTGCGCACTGCCCCAAATTTGTTTTGCGCAATTGGTTGAAAAGGTGCGCATAGCAGAAAAATGCTATATTTTAGCTTAAAAATTGCGGTTTCGTACGTATTAGCAATAGCATATATAACGTTCAGAGCGTACGATTGCGTCTTACACAAAAGATACTTAAAACTGGATGTCCTGAATGGGTGAATAAATTAGAATAAACCAACTAACAATGCAGCATGAAGTCTGGCAACCGTTGCCAACATAACCTGAGAAATTCTTTAAAAAACAAAAAATCCACTACGATGACAAAACTGCTAAACTAAACTTTTATTCGTATTGAAGCTAATAATCTGTACTCTGTAGGCATAGCGAAGTAGTTTTTTCTTGTGAGTCCCTGGGCGACTGCTTTAAACGTACTTAACAAATTCGAGTTTGCAACACTAGCTAAACAATGTTAGCTAACATTCGGTTTCAAATTAAAGACATGGATACGTTTCCGGTAGTAGATAACTTCGTAAAGGGGTCTGGGGGCTTAAGAAATTAAGAAAAGATGAAAAATCCAGAAAAAATTTAGAAATTTTTCTAAAATTGAGACCCGCGAGCAATTTATGTGAGCCGTATCAGTGATTAATTTCAGTAATTTTCTTTTTCTGTCTCTTGAAAGAATTGCGCACGCACTAGCCCAAAATTTTTTGGTTGTTTCAGAAAAAAGTGTGTCATTGCGCACTTTTTTGAGCAAATAAAAACACAGGCTGCCAGCACCGTGCCGCTGCTCTAATTTTAGGGTTTAGCATTACTTTGGTTAAAGTTGGTTGATCGATTTTCGACCAATGTCGGGGCGGGTTGGCCCCCCCGTCCCCAAACCCAAATGTTGTAAAGCGTTCGATAAATAGAGAATCCCTTTCGATAAATTTGAATCTCTTTTTATGGATTCGTCGTCCATTAGTCTAATATTGGCAAAATATTCGCATACTATGGGCATGCATGCGTAGCCTATGTACAAGATCTGCTGTTTGGTGATTTAGTTTGATGGTTTTCTGGTGTTAAAAAATTTTCTTTCGGAGAAGGCAACAAAATTGGTATACAAAGCAAAACTATGTCCTTGCCATATCTGTTGACGTTTCTAGCCGGGTTTGACTTTGGCTGTGCCTTCCGTATGGTTATTATTTCGTTTCGTGTTCTGCGATTCTGTCTGTTAGGTTTTTATATGTTCTGTTTTGTGTGTTTTGCTGCATTCACTGTTTTTTCGTTTTGGTATTATCGGCTTCTGTTCTCAGAGCGCTTCACTGCATATATATACTGTTAGCGTTGATGTTCAATTACAAGTTTTCTGTTGATGAAAACCTTGTTGATAAGTTTATTGCTATTGTTCTATAATGTCTCAGAACCAGTTAACAAACAGCTAACAAAAGTAACAGCAGGACCAAGTCGTTTATATAAAGTGTGGGTCTGGTGCCAGCTGGCACTACCTATCGCCTATCTCCCCCGAGATTTATGGGGTGGCCGCTGTCGGGTTGAGCTGCCGAAGTGTGTTCATCACACCATCGGTGAGGGGCAAATCTTATTCTTGCGAAACGCCTCGGGTAATTATTAAAGACAATTATTCAGGGTCAGCTAGTCCCCAGTCGAACTAATAAATGTAACATAAGCTGACACTACTCCTAACCCGTTGTAAACTGAGCTTTTTCTAGCAAAAAAGTGTGGGAGAGCCCTCCCCCAACTACTGGGGTAACCCTAAAAGCGGGCATGGGAATATAAAATGCCCTAGAATTGCTGAAAAATACGTTGAAAATAGCCCGTTTTCTATGCATACTGTTATAACTAAGCTAAATAATGTTCAGAAATCAGGGCTGTGTTCTTGTGTGTGATAGGGAAATGATGGAAAGATAGAAAAGTTGAGCCTAACGAGATCTTTCGAATGAATATAGTCACAACCATTCAACTGCTGCCAAAGTGTCAGAAATTGGCAAATGCTTTGCTCAGGACAATGTCCAATTTTGATGGGGATGCAAAGGGGGCGAGTTCGCTGAAAGAACTTACTTTGTAACTTTCAAAAAGGTGAACTTCATTCGGCGGTTGTAGTACGTAGTATGATTCCAAAAGCAATCACAAACTTACGATGTCATTGCTGATTTATTGAGATATACCTACGCTTTTTATCTATGAAGTTGGCGACGAATGACATCATTCAATGTTAATTTTAGGTGCATATTTTAAAATAGGCTCATACGGACGGCATTAGGCAAATTCCTGTGTGTTGGTTATATAGTATGATAATATGTCGTATTTGTTGCTCATGTTTTATTAAAGTCCACTTGTCTTTGGTTCAATCTAAGATTAGGTAAGAGACTACTTTTGCCTCCTACAATTATTGTAGACTGTATTTACCCCTCTTATTCACAGCCATTTCAGTCATTGAGTTTGTTGTCTGGCAGGATAACCACACTCTTGAACTTTATGACCACAATGTGTCAATTTAGTACACTTTAAACTTCGTTACTGATTGCCGCTACGAATTATGTTAATGCTAAAATCATTCAAAAGCTCTAAACCGTGTTCTATTCTCTTTCTGACTTGAGGGGGCATTTTCTGTCGGTTTCTTTCACCTTCACCGAGTTTTTCAATGTACCGTGGAATAGAGTTGTTGGCCGGCCGAGGAAAACCCGGCCGGCCGGCCCACTATACCGACAATCCGGCCGGCCGGGTCAGAAGCAGTCGGCCGGCCGGTGTTCAGAAAAAGGATACTACTTGATTTTATCTGTTATACATAACCAGGAGTACCTGTATGCATCAATTAATGCTAAATATTTTGCAAAATATACACGAAAAATAGGGCAAAACTGGTACCGGTCGGCCTTTTTTGACCGGCCGGCCGGCCGGCCTGTTTGGCCCGGCCGCGTTGACGAGCTCGGCCGGCCGAGTCAAAAAACCGGCCGGGCAACAACACTACCGTGGAAAGCAGCGTTTTAAGGGCATCTATTATCGAAGATAAACCATTATCGTCTACTTTAATCCGTCAGAATCGTATTAGTCAGAATTTCATTAGTCAGAATTTAAATTTTGCAATGATATAAGTTGTACTTTCATTTGTCAGAATTTCCTTAGTCAGAATTATATTTTCCTTGTTTTTTCAAAATTTTGCACGTTTCTGCACAATCTTAGGACCTTTCCCGATAAAGTAGGGTATATAGAGAAGAGCAAAGCTAAAATAAAGTCTTGTAGCTCTTAACTCTTCCCCAAAAAACCCTTAATGATTTGAGCCATATCCAGAGTACATAATCCAACAGTCATTACGTACTCTTGGCCACTCTGACTCTTTAGGATTAGAACGCAACAGCCTATCGTCATTTCCTGTCTGTAAGATGTAGGTAAGTGTAGGCGGAACCAACCCAGTAGTTGGGGAACCCTTTTGAAAAGAGTTTTGTTCGTTGCTGGTGGTGAAGCCAAGGCACATATATATATGTATCTGTATCGACTAGAGGCCATTTTATAACATCATCAAGATCAGCCGTATTGTTAGACTTCGCGCCAGGAATAAAATTGCATTTTTTGCGAAATTCTGACTTAACGATATTCTAACTAATGAAATTCTGACTTTGAAATTCTGACAAATGAAAGTTCAACTTATATTATTACAAAAACCTAAATTCTGACAAATGAAAGTTCAACTTATATTATTACAAAAACCTAAACTCTGACTAATGAAATTCTGACTAATGAAAGTTTGACTACTGAAGATAAACCTCTATTATGACAGTTTAAGGCGGCTTGCACCAGTCGTGTGTAGCTTGTGTGTCAAGGGAGCCAACCGCCATCCTATTCCTGTTCGGAAATGTAGCACAAAGGAATATTTTCACAAGTCCTATGGTCTATTTCCTATTTTTGTTCTACCTAAATTGTAGTGTTTCACTTATTCCAAATTTAGGCTTACATCAGAATAGGAAATAGGCTAACGACAGACACTTGTAGATAAAAGAATGCCGCCCAACCAATCGCCTCACTGCTCGTATACTGATTGGTTCTTATATATTTCTCGCTGCTAAGTCATAGCTAAACGAAGCTACAATCGCAACGACTAAGCAAAAATGAATTATGCAATTAAATAGTTAATTATAACAGATAAATAGCTTCAGCTTATTATTCTGACGTAGCTTTTGCAACTATCTACACGATATAGGTATGCGATATTATTACACTACTATATATTATTTTGAGAACGCTAGTTTTTAGCTACGTATGACAAAAACTTTTTGTTTTGGTCCAGACAATTGCTCACAAATTCACCCACAAAACGACATTTGAAATGAATTTTAAAGTGTTACTTGTTTGCGTTTAGCTCCACCACTTTTACGGACAGTTATGCCGTTTTCATGGAATGTCCATGGTTACATTTGTGGCCCTCGTCCAATCCAGTCTTAATCTTAAACTTGACTATTTAGTTTACCCAATGTATGCTTAGTTGGCATGATGGCAATCCAAAATAATTATTCTATCTGGATGACATGGTCAGACCGATCCGATCTAATATTTTACAATTCAAATCGATCCTTTCCGATCCCACTCCCAATATCCTCTTGTTAAAGTGTGGCTATTGCTATCAGTTCCCATAAGCCGAAATGAAGACTTCGCTGAGCTGAGCAATCCTAACATCCATTAGCTGTCTAATGTCTACTAATTGCAACCCCATTCAATGGTTTGAGATTTTTCACCGTTTCCAAACGTTGCTTTTACAGCGCAATTTCTCACAAAGTTGGTCAAAAAACAATTGTTTACTTTCATCAATTAAAATAAAAATCAAAATAATCTTGTAAAAGCTAAAGCGCTTGGATGTGTTGAGCTAAAATGTATTTTAGTTTCAGTTGACCTTTATTCCAGTCCAGTTACCAAAACTTCAAACAGGATGTCAAGAAAATATTAAGACTGGATTGGACGAGGGCCACAATTGTAACCATGGACATTCCATGAAAACGGCATAACTGTCCGTAAAAGTGGTGGAGCTAAACGCAAACAAGTAACACTTTAAAATAATGTCGTTTTGTGGGTGAATTTGTGAGCAATTGTGCGGACCAAAACAAAAAGTTTTTGTCATACGTAGCTAAAAACTAGCGTTCTCAATATAATAGTAGTGTAATAATATCGCATACCTATATCGTGTAGATAGTTGCAAAAGCTACGTCAGAATAATAAGCTGAAGCTATTTATCTGTTATAATTAACTATTTAATTGCATAATTCATTTTTGCTTAGTCGTTGCGATTGTAGCTTCGTTTAGCTATGACTTAGCAGCGAGAAATATATAAGAACCAATCAGTATACGAGCAGTGAGGCGATTGGTTGGGCGGCATTCTTTTATCTACAAGTGTCTGTCGTTAGCCTATTTCCTATTTCCTATTCTGATGTAAGCCTAAATTTGGAATAAGTGAAACACTACAATTTAGGCAGAACAAAAATAGGAAATAGACCATAGGACTTGTGAAAATATTCCTTTGTGCTACATTTCCGAGCAGGAATAGGATGGCGGTTGGCTCCCTTGACACTTGTGTTTAAACTACACCTGAGGTTTTACTCCTATTTAGTTAATAGTTCGCTTGCACCAGTCAAGTTTAAATTAATTTGCCAATTTAGACGTCGCCTACTAACCTGAGCTGTAGTGATTTTGATCGGATCGGTAAAATCAATCCGATCCGCGATCCGGAGGCCGGATCGGATCGGTAGGCTTGCCGGATCGGATCGGTAAGCTTGCTGGATTGGCCTGGATCGGATCGCTTGAGCCAGTCGGATCGGCTAGAGGTGGGGCCGGTTCCACTAGAACCGGTTGGAACCGGAACCGAACCGGAAGGATTTGCAACCAGCCGGTTCCACGCTTAAAAATTGGGCTTGAACTAATTTTTTTGTAAGTTCAAAATTTCCAAAAGCTGGATTTCGTATGTACTTCGTAGTAGCAATTCACAGAGTTGCCATTCATATTTATTTATATTATCTTTTTTCAAACTAGACTTTTTAAAATTGAAACTTAAAATCTAATTTGACCTGAAACTGAACAAAATTCAGACCTGGAACCGAAATATGGAGGATGAAACTGATAATAATTAAGAGCTTCAGACTAAAAGTGAAATAAAGCTACAGTTATTGGAATTGAAACTGAAACTGAAACTACATATATAGAATAAATTCAGAGCCTAAACTGGAAACGGCACAGCTTCAGCTTCCACTGATGGTGAGACTAACTTTTCCCTTTTCAGGTGATCGAGCGAGACACGTTTCAGATTTTGCTCAAGCTGAGGCTTGACATTAAGAAAAATTTCAAGTGTTAATTTAAATCAACATTAGCGGACCTTAACGCTTCTGCTTAGATAAAAATTAAATTAGAACAAGCTTCAAAAATTAGGAAAGATTTATTCTAAGGAAATCTAAGGAATTTACTAATTTTGAGTTTTCATGCTTCTGATTTGTCAAATTTTGTTAACTTATTCTGTGTACTACAAAATGCAGTTTTGTAAATGTCTAAATTAATTTTAACGAATTTTTAAATTTTTTTATTGGACAATTCTAATTTGTAATTGAAGCACGAAGGGCACTTTCGTTCGTGACGTGTACGATACGATAGACGTGTACGATAAAGCGCCGAATAAAACCTTTAGCAAGTTTTGCTTAAATCCCCATAGAACTTGCTGCTTTGACTAATATTTCAAGAAATTAGTCTTTACGACGTCCTAATACGTACGTTAGTTTTGACAATTTCTAACATGAAGCAAGTTTAGTGAAATTAGTATGGAAAATGTGTTTACGCATTCCCCGGCATTTAAATAATCGATAATTTGATTTTTAATTATGCAAATCCGGATCGCCGGATCGGATCGGATTGACAAATTATTTTACTGGATCGGATCGGCTAATTTTTCCCTTGCCGATCCAATCCGATCCACATCACTACTGAGCTGGACCAGGTAAAAGGTCGTCTTTAAGGAAAAATTATAGTTGTTTGCTGGGTTTTGACGTCAGTTAACGCAAAAATATAAAATAATGACAATTGTATCAGAATGTAATTTTGTTGGTACCATCTTTAAATATATATACGTCTTTTGACGAAAAATAGAGATTTTAATTTTCTATTACTAAGCTGTTCTTCGTGAGTAAGTGCTAGTCCTGCAAGATAACGGCTTGAAAATTATAGCATTCTAGAACAAAAACAAAAATATGTTGTGTTTGTAAATATATGTGGCTTTTATAGACTTCAGTAAATGTCAGATTAATAAGTTTAAAGGAAGTTCTGTTACTTCAGTGTCGTATATAAACCTCACGTTTAACGGTTTAACTGCAGTTTAAATTTGAATGTGTTGCCTTTGATTGGACGAGTTTATTGTTTAATTGGCTTGCACATGTGACCAAGCCAAGTTTAAGTCTGTAACGCAAGAGGCTGACTGTAACGGTCAACCTTTTCGTTATTTCAATTATTACGAAATCAATCTACTTAGCTAATAGTTGGCTTGCCTAGTCAGCAAGCATTCCTCCACGTGTCATGTAGCTCCACCTATAGGATAGGTTTGGATGGGTGGGGTCCCCCCTTGGAGCTACATGATTGGGACACCCCAGCTAGAGGGCGCTTCTCTTGGGAGGGGGTTTCTCCGTCAAACTTCTCCCCCTTTCAGTTGTGGGTTTTCCCTTGTACAGTACAGACGTTTCTCTCTCCATTCTCTCCCTATTCTCCTGTACAGTTTCTCCCCCTGTATATCTTCAGTGGGCCTTTGTATATTGGTACGTTATTGGGCTTCGCCCTTTATAAATTATAGTGGTGAGGCTCTGTGTGTAAGTTTGTTTACTGTATAACTATACGTATTTGTTGGGCTTTGCCCCCCTAAATTTATATACTTGTTATTTCTGTATTTGCTATATTTCCATAAATACTTGTTGTACTTATTAAATATCTCCACTAGCTTTGTGTACTTTTTGGTAGGTCTTACTGAGCTCCTAGGTTAGTTTAGTGTTATTTCTGAGGTGAGCGGGTGTCACCCACTCACTAGGGCTATTTATTTGGCGAGGCTTCCCCGGCCGGCTCCTGCGCGGTTGGTGTGTTATTCACTTGTGCCACGGTCTCCTCGCTTGAGTTGCTCTCGCGGGGTAACGGTACTTTTGTGTTAGGCTAGTTTCACTCTGGTACCGCTACATTAGGCTGCCAGGAGCTCAGGGTTCTAACCTCGACCTTCGGTTTTCGTACCCTTCGCAGTTTCCATTTTTTTATATATACGTACGTATTTTTTACCCCCCTCCCCCCTAGGGTCAAATTTTCTAAAATTTTTTCTCTAGGTGTTTGCGTGTTTATATACGTATAATTGTGTATGCGTGTGGGTTTGACCCAATTTTAGGCTACAAATAATTTTTTATATCTTTTGGGGTGAGCTAGTTTAGGGCATTTTTCTTGGGATTTGAGTTAGGAAATAACATCAAGCTTTTTGTAGTGTCAAAAATAACTTAATTTCCGTTAATTTGTCATTTTATTGCGATACCTGGTATTTTTTCACCTTGTGTATTTGTGATAATTTGTCAAATTTTGTCTGTTTTTAGGTTATATGTGTATAACCCCCTTCATTTTAGGTTATTTTTGCATAATCCCCTTATTTTCAGGTCCTGAGTGAGTTTGCTCTATTTAGCAATTCTATTGTAATTTTTGTAGCCGGTATCGCACTAATTTTCATTATACGTATATAACTTGTGTTTTTTGTGGGGTACCTAGAGGTAAATCCGTTTGTATTTTTGCTCTTGAATAATTTTTTCAGCACTTTTAGTCAAACGGGTTTCACCCAAGAATTTTGAAAAATGGATTCTGTACGTATGTCCGAAAGATTGAAGGCTAAGAAGGAAAGAAATCAGCCGTATCCAAATCCAAGTTGTTGTAGAGAAAATGCTGGTGGAACCATGCGGGGCCTGCACCGAGCGGGTCCGTCCACTTCGGGTGTTCAGGACTCGGCTCTGGAATTCCGCCCGCGGGCCAGTTCGGCGTCGCAGGCGGATTTGAGGACACGAGGTGCTGGTTTGGGAGATTACAGAAGGGGCGTCGCCCGTTCTGTTGGCGGCAGTTTGTCCGGTTCTGTGCAGGATTTGGAGGATATTGGTCCGTTGACGGCTGTCACTTCGCAGGAATCCGTCTATGTTTCGGCAGCTTCGAGCATGGAATCTCTGCAAAATGATTCTGCCGACCCTGCTCGCGGTGCAACCGCTCGGGCCAGGTCCTTCATTGACCAAACGGTAAGAAACCTGAACTGGAACATGTCTGGCCAGCAACAGAGCGGCTCTCCCCAAAGTTTTGGGTCGAGCCCCGGGGACCAAACGATAATTGGTCGGGATGAGTTCATGGGACCGGGTTCGACCCGACCCCATGCAACTCCCGTCGCGAATTTGGTGCCCCCCGTGGCCTCGGCTTCGCCGGACCAACCCTCTGTGTCGGGATTTTCTGGTGCTGCTTCGCAGAATTTCGGGTTGTTGGACTTGGACCTCGACCAGGAATTCACTTTGGGGACCACAGCATTGGCCAATTTGGTGTTAGAGCCGACAACTGACGAAAGGTTGTCATGGGATCCCGCGTACGATGGTGTTCAGTTGTCGGGGGCTCTGACAAATGGTCGATTCGGAACGTCGGCCATCTCTACAGGATTGGGTA